>JABSTT010004193.1:0-12411 GCA_013339685.2 Hyalomma asiaticum | reverse complement strand
TTTTCACAATCACAAGGTTAGCAGCGCATCAACTCGTCATACGCAGACCAATGTTTCTGCATATCTCCTCTGTAAAGACTTGATAGAAAGTAATTTAAAGGTGCATTTAGGTGCTTTCCGTGTTGTTTTGCTAATTACCTTTCAAGGTGTGTCGCTCGTTTCTTTAGTGAATACAGCAGTTGCGCACTGTAAGTGCATAAAACGTCGTTTCTTGCACTTTTTTTCCTAGCAAAGTATTCAGGACTGCTTACGTCGGTAAGTTTAGGAATGTCTTTTTCACCATTATTTGCATTCCAAAAATTCCAAAATTGCAGTGTTATTCGGTGATCATGTCAAATGACGGAAACATTCTTTCACAATCACAAGTTTAGCAGCGCATCAACTCGTCATACGCAGACCAATGTTTCTGCATATAATCCTGTCCAGAAACTTGATAGAAGTAATTAAAGGTTCATTTAGGTGTCTTTCTGTGTTGTTTTGCTAATTACCTTTCAAGGTGTGTCGCTCGTTTTTAGTGAATACAGCAGTTGCGCACTGTAAGTGCATAAAACGTCGTTTCTACGCACTTTTTTTCCTAGCAAAGTATTCAGGGACTGCTTACGTCGGTAAAGTTTAGGAATGTCATTTTCACCATTATTGCATTCCAAAAATTCCAAAATTGCAGTGTTATTCTGTGAGTCATGTCCAAATGACGGAAACAGTCTTTTCACAATCACAAGGTTAGCAGCGCATCAACTCGTTCATACGGCAGACCACATGTGTCTGCATGAGAAATCGGTCCAGACTTCATAGAAGGACAATCTAAAGGGGTATTTAGGTGCTTTCCTTGTGTTTTGCTAAGCATTACCTTCAAAGTGCTGCGCCCGGTTCTTAGTGAATACAGCAGTGCGCACTGTAAGCGCATGAAACGGTCGTTCTTGCACTTTTGTTCCTAGCAAAGTCTTCAGACTGCTTACGTCGGTAAAGTTTAGGAATGTCATTTTCACCATTATTTGCATTCCCAAAAAATTCCAAAATTGCAGTGTTATTCTGTGATTCAATGTCCAAATGACGGAAACGTCTTTTCACAATCACAAGTTAGCAGCGATCAAATCGTCATTACGCAGACCAATGTTTCTGCATATCTCCTCTGTGAAGACTTGGTAGAAAGTAATTTAAAGGTGCATTTAGGTGCTTTCCGTGTTGTTTTGCTAATTACCTTCAAAGGTGTGTCGCCCGTTTCTTTAGTGAATACAGCAGTTGCGCACTGTAAGTGCATAAAACGTCGTTTCTTGCACTTTTGTTCCTAGCAAAGTATTCAGGACTGCTTACGTCGGTAAAGTTTAGGAATGTCATTTTCACCATTATTTGCATTCCAAAAATCCCAAAATTGCAGTGTTATTCTGTGAGTCATGTCCAAATGACGGAAACAGTCTTTTCACGATCACAAGGTTAGCAGCGCATCAACTTGTCATATGCAGAGCAATGTTTCTGCATATCTCCTGTGTGAAGACTTGATAGACAGTAATTTAAAGGTGCATTTAGGTGCTTTCCGTGTTGTTTTGCTAAGCATTACCTTCAAGGTGTGTCGCTCGTTTCTTAGTGAATACAGCAGTTGCGCACTGTAAGTGCATAAAACGTCGTTTCTTGCACTTTTGTTCCTAGCAAAGTATTCAGGACTGCTTACGTCGGTAAAGTTTAGGAATGTCATTTTCACCATTTGCATTCCAAAAATTCCAAAATTGCAGTGTTATTCTGTGATTCATGTCCAAATGACGGAAACAGTCTTTTCACAATCACAAGTTTAGCAGCGCATCAACTCGTCATACGCAGACCAATGTTTCTGCATATCTCCTCTGTGAAGACTTGATAGAAAGTAATTTAAAGGTTCATTTAGGTGCTTTCTGTGTTGTTTTGCTAATTACCTTTCAAGGTGTGTCGCTCGTTTCTTTAGTGAATACAGCAGTTGCGCACTGTAAGTGCATGAAAACGTCGTTTCTTGCACTTTTGTTCCTAGCAATGTATTCAGGACCGCTTACGTCGGTAAAGTTTAGGAATGTCATTTTCACCATTATTTGCATTCCAAAAATTCCAAAATTGCAGTGTTATTCTGTGAGTCATGTCCAAATGACGGAAACAGTCTTTTCACAATCACAAGGTTAGCAGCGCATCAACTCGTCATACGCAGACCAATGTTTCTGCATATCTCCTCTGTAGAAGACTTGATAGAAAGTAATTAAAGGGTCATTTAGGTGCTTTCCGTGTGTTTTGCTAATTACCTTTCAAGGTGTGTCGCTCCGTTTTTTAGTGAATACAGCAGTTGCGCACTGTAAGTGCATAAAACGTCGTTTCTTGCACTTTTTTTCCTAGCAAAGTATTCAGGACTGCTTACGTCGGTAAGTTTAGGAATGTCATTTTCACCATTATTGCATTCCAAAATTCCAAAATTGCAGTGTTATTCTGTGAGTCATGTCCAAATGACGGAAACAGTCTTTTCACAATCACAAGGTTAGCAGCGCATCAACTCGTCATACGCAGACCAATGTTTCTGCATATCTCCTCTGTAAGACTTGATAGAAAGTAATTTAAAGGTTCATTTAGGTGCTTTCCTGGTTGTTTTGCTAATTACCTTTCAAGGTGTGTCGCTCGTTTCTTTAGTGAATACAGCAGTTGCGCACTGTAAGTGCATAAACGTCGTTTCTTGCACTTTTTTTCCTAGCAAAGTTATTCAGGACTGCTTACGTCGGTAAAGTTTAGGAATGTCGTTTTCACCATTATTTGCATTCCAAAATTCCAAAATTGCAGTGTTATTCTGTGAGTCATGTCCAAATGACGGAAACAGTCTTTTCACAATCACAAGGTTAGCAGCGCATCAACTCGTCATACGCAGACCAATGTTCTGCATGAGAAATCCTCTGAGAGACTTGCATAGAAGGTAATCTAAAGGGGCATTTAGGTGCTTTCCTGGTTGTTTTGCTAACATTACCTTTCAAGGTGTGTCGCTCGTTTCTTAGTGAATACAGCAGTTGCGCACTGTAAGCGCATGAAACGTCGTTTCTTGCACTTTGTTCCTAGCAAAGTATTCAGGACTGCTTACGTCGGTAAAGTTTAGGAATGTCATTTTCACCAGTATTTGCATTCCAAAATTCCAAAAATTGCAGTGTTATTCTGTGAGTCATGTCCAAAGGACGGAAACAGTCTTTTCACAATCACAAGGTTAGCAGCGCATCAACTCGTCATACGCAGACCAATGTTTCTGCATATCTCCTCTGTGAAGACTTGATAGAAAGTAATTTAAAGGTGCATTTAGGTGCTTTCCGTGTTGTTTTGCTAAGCATTACCTTTCAAGGTGTGTCGCTCGTTTCTTTAGTGAATACAGCAGTTGCGCACTGTAAGTGCATAAAACGTCGTTTCTTGCACTTTTGTTCCTAGCAAAGTATTCAGGACCGCTTACGTCGCTAAAGTTTAGGAATGTCATTTTCACCATTATTTGCATTCCAAAAATCCCAAAATTGCAGTGTTATTCTGTGAGTCATGTCCAAATGACGGAAACAGTCTTTTCACAATCACAAGGTTAGCAGCGCATCAACTCGTCATACGCAGACCAATGTTTCTGCATGAGAAATCGTTGTCCAGACTTCATAGAAGGAAATCTAAAGGGGTATTTAGGTGCTTTCGTTAAAGGTGCACTTAGGTGCTTTCCGTGTTGTTTTGCTAAATTACCTCTCAAGGTGCTGTCGCTCGTTTCTTAGTGAATACAGCAGTTGCGCTCTGTAAGGCATAAAACGTCGTTTCTTGCACTTTTGTTCCTAGCAAAGTATTCAGGACTGCTTACGTCGGTAAAGTTTAGGAATGTCATTTTCACCATTATTTGCATTCCAAAAATTCCAAAATTGCAGTGTATTCTGTGAGTCATGTTCAAATGACGGAAACAGTCTTTTCACAATCACAAGGTTAGCAGCGCATCAACTCGTCATACGCAGACCAATTGTTTCTGCATGAGAAATCGTGTCCAGACTTCATAGAAGGAAATCTAAAGGTGCTATTTAGGTGCTTTCCTTGTTGTTTTGCTAAGCATACCTTTCAAGTGCTGCGCCCGTTTCTTTAGTGAATACAGCAGTTGCGCACTGTAAGCGCATGAAACGTCGTTCTTGCTACTTTTGTTCCTAGCAAAGTATTCAGGACTGCTTACGTCGGTAAAGTTTAGGAATGTCATTTTCACCATTATTTGCATTCCAAAAATCCCAAAATTGCAGTGTTATTCTGTGAGTCATGTCCAAATGACGGAAACGGTCTTTTCACAATCACAAGGTTAGCAGCGCATCAACTCGTCATACGCAGACCAATGTTTCTGCATGAGAAATCGGTGTGCAGACTTCATAGAAGGAAATCTAAAGGGGTATTTAGGTGCTTTGTTGTTTTGCTAAGCATTACCTTTCAAGGTGCTTCGCCCGTTTCTTTAGTGAATACAGCAGATGGGCACTGTAAGTGCATAAAACGTCGTTTCTTGCACTTTTGTTCCTAGCAAAGTATTCAGGACTGCTTACGGCGGTAAAGTTTAGGAATGTCATTTTCACCATTATTGCATTCCAAAAATTTACCTTTCAAGGTGTGTCGCTCGTTTCTTTAGTGAATACAGCAGTTGCGCACTGTAAGTGCATGAAACATCGTTTCTTGCACTTTTGTTCCTAGCAAAGAATTCAGGACTGCTTACGTCGGTAAAGTTTGGAATGTCATTTTCACCATTATTTGCATTCCAAAAATTCCAAAATTGCAGTGTTATTCTGTGAGTCATGTCCAAATGACGGAAACATTCTTTTCACAATCACAAGGTTAGCAGCGCATCAACTCGTCATACGCAGACCAATGTTTCTGCATATCTCCTCTGTGAAGACTTGATAGACAGTAATTTAAAGGTGCACTTAGGTGCTTTCCGTGTTGTTTTGCTAGAATTACCTTTCAAGGGTGTCGCTCGTTTCTTTAGTGAATACAGCAGTTGCGCACTGTAAGTGCATAAAACGTCGTTTCTTGCACTTTTGTTCCTAGCAAAGTATTCAGGACTGCTACGTCGGTAAAGTTAGAATGTCATTTTCACCATTATTTGCATTCTAAAAATTCCAAAATTGCAGTGTTATTCTGTGATCATGTCCAAATGACGGAAACAGTCTTTTCACAATCACAAGGTTAGCAGCGCATCAACTCGTCATACGCAGACCAATGTTTCTGCATATCTCCTCTGTAAGACTTGATAGAAAGTAATTTAAAGGTGCATTTAGGTCTTTCCGTGTTGTTTTGCTAATTACTTTCAAGGTGCTGTCGCTCGTTTCTTTAGTGAATACAGCAGTTGCGCACTGTAAGTGCATAAAACGTCGTTTCCTTGCACTTTTGTCCTAGCAAAGTATTCAGGACTGCTTACGTCGGTAAAGTTTAGGAATGTCGTTTTCACCATTATTTGCATTCCAAAATCCCAAAATTGCAGTGTTATTCTGTGAGTCATGCTCAAATGACGGAAACAGTCTTTTCACGAATCACAAGGTTAGCAGCGCATCAACTCGTCATACGCAGACCAATGTTTCTGCATATCCCTCTGTGAAGACTTGATAGAAAGTAATTAAGGTGCATTTAGGTGCTTTCCGTGTTGTTTTGCTAAATACCTTTCAAGGTGTGTCGCTCGTTTCTTAGTGAATACAGCAGTTGCGCACTGTAAGTGCATGAAACGTCGTTTCTTGCACTTTTGTTCCTAGCAAAGTATTCAGGACTGCTTACGTCGGTAAAGTTTAGGAATGTCATTTTCACCATTATTTGCATTCCAAAAATTCCAAAATTGCAGTGTTATTCTGTGAGTCATGTCCAAATGACGGAAACAGTCTTTTCACAATCACAAGGTTAGCAGCGCATCAACTCGTCATACGCAGACCAATGTTTCTGCATATCTCCTCTGTGAAGACTTGATAGAAAGTAATTTAAAGGTGCATTTAGGTGCTTTCCGTGTTGTTTTGCTAATTACCTTTCAAGGTGCTTCGCCCGTTTCTTCAGTGAATACAGCAGTTGCGCACTGTAAGTGCATAAAACGTCGTTTCTTGCACTTTTGTTCCTAGCAAAGTATTCAGGACTGCTTACGTCGGTAAAGTTTAGGAATGTCATTTTCACCATTATTTGCATTCCAAAAATTCCAAAATTGCAGTGTTATTCTGTGAGTCATGTCCAAATGACGGAAACAGTCTTTTCATAATCACAAGGTTAGCAGCGCATCAACTTGTCATATGCAGAGCAATGTTTCTGCATATCTCCTGTGTGAAGACTTGATAGACAGTAATTTAAAGGTGCACTTAGGTGCTTTCCGTGGTGTTTTGCTAAGAATTACCTCTCAAGGTGTGTCGCTCGTTTCTTTAGTGAATACAGTCATTGCGCACTGTAAGTGCATAAAACGTCGTTTCTTGCACTTTTGTTCCTAGCAAAGAATTCAGGACTGCTTACGTCGGTAAGTTTAGGAATGTCATTTTCACTATTTGCATTCCAAAAATCCAAAATTGCAGTGTTATTCTGTGAGTCATGTCCGAATGACGGAAACAGTCTTTTCACAATCACAAGTTAGCAGCGCATCAACTCGTCATACGCAGACCAATGTTCTGCATATCTCCTCTGTGAAGACTTGATAGAAAGTAATTAAAGGTGCATTTAGGTGCTTTCTGTGTTGTTTTGCTAAGCATTACCTTTCAAGGTGCTGTCGCCCGTTTCTTAGTGAATACAGCAGTTGCGCACTGTAAGTGCATAAAACGTCGTTTCTTGCACTTTTGTTCCTAGCAAAGTATTCAGGACTGCTTACGTCGGTAAAGTTTAGGAATGTCATTTCACCATTATTTGCATTCCAAAAATTCCAAAATTGCAGTGTTATTCTGTGAGTCATGTCCAAATGACGGAAACAGTCTTTTCACAATCACAAGGTTAGCAGCGCATCAACTCGTCATACGCAGACCAATGTTTCTGCATATCTCCTCTGTGAAGACTTGATAGAAGTAATTTAAAGGTGCATTTAGGTGCTTTCCGTGTTGTTTTGCTAATTACCTTTCAAGGTGCTGTCGCCCGTTTCTTTAGTGAATACAGCAGTTGCGCACTGTAAGTGCATAAAACGTCGTTTCTTGCACTTTTGTTCCTAGCAAAGTATTCAGGACTGCTTACGTCGGTAAAGTTTAGGAATGTCATTTTCACCATTATTCGCATTCCAAAAATTCCAAAATTGCAGTGTTATTCTGTGATCATGTCCAAATGCGGAAACAGTCTTTTCACAATCACAAGTTTAGCAGCGAATCAACTCGTCATACGCAGACCAATGTTTCTGCATATCTCCTCTGTGAAGACTGATAGAAAGTAATTTAAAGGTTCATTTAGGTGCTTTCTGTGTTGTTTTGCCTAATTACCTTTCAAGGTGTGTCGCTCGTTTCTTTAGTGACTACAGCAGTTGCGCACTGTAAGTGCATAAAACGTCGTTCTTGCACTTTTGTTCCTAGCAAGTATTCAGGACTGCTTACGTCGGTAAAGTTTAGGAATGTCATTTTCACCATTATTTGCATTCCAAAAATTCCAAAATTGCAGTGTTATTCTGTGAGTCATGTCCAAATGACGGAAACAGTCTTTTCACAATCACAAGGTTAGCAGCGCATCAACTCGTCATACGCAGACCAATGTTTCTGCATGAGAAATCGGTGTGCAGACTTCATAGAAGGAAATCTAAAGGGGTATTTAGGTGCTTTGTTGTTTTGCTAAGCATTACCTTTCAAGGTGCTTCGCCCGTTTCTTTAGTGAATACAGCAGATGGGCACTGTAAGTGCATAAAACGTCGTTTCTTGCACTTTTGTTCCTAGCAAAGTATTCAGGACTGCTTACGGCGGTAAAGTTTAGGAATGTCATTTTCACCATTATTTGCATTCCAAAAATTCCAAAATTGCAGTGTTATTCTGTGAGTCATGTCCAAATGACGGAAACAGTCTTTTCACAATCACAAGGTTAGCAGCGCATCAACTCGTCATACGCAGACCAATGTTTCTGCATATCTCCTGTGTGAAGACTTGATAGAAGTAATTTAAAGGTGCACTTAGGTGCTTTCCGTGTTGTTTTGCTAAGAATTACCTTTCAAGGTGTGTCGCTCGTTTCTTTAGTGAATACAGCAGTTGCGCACTGTAAGTGCATAAAACGTCGTTTCTTGCACTTTTGTTCCTAGCAAAGTATTCAGGACTGCTTACGTCGGTAAAGTTTAGGAATGTCATTTTCACCATTATTTGCATTCAAAAATTCCAAAATGCAGTGTTATTCTGTGAGTCATGCCAAATGACGGAAACAGTCTTTTCACAATCACAAGTTAGCAGCGCATCAACTCGTCATACGCAGACCAATGTTCTGCATGAGAAATCGTCCAGACTTCATAGAAGGAAATCTAAAGGGGTATTTAGGTGCTTTGTTGTTTTGCTAAGCATTACCTTTCAAGGTGTGTCGCCCGTTTCTTTAGTGAATACAGCAGTTGCGCACTGTAAGTGCATAAACTCGTTTCTTGCACTTTTGTTCCTAGCAAAGTATTCAGGACTGCTTACGTCGGTAAAGTTTAGGAATGTCGTTTTCACCATTATTTGCATTCCAAAAATTCCAAAATTGCAGTGTTATTCTGTGAGTCATGTCCGAATGACGGAAACAGTCTTTTCACAATCACAAGGTTAGGCAGCGCATCAACTCGTCATACGCAGACCAATGTTTCTGCATATCTCCTCTGTAAGACTTGATAGAAGTAATTTAAAGGTGCATTTAGGTGCTTTCCGTGTTGTTTTGCTAAATTACCTTTCAAGGTGCGTCGCCTCGTTTCTTAGTGAATACAGCAGTTGCGCACTGTAAGTGCATAAAACGTCGTTTCTTGCACTTTTGTTCCTAGCAAAGTATTCAGGACCGCTTACGTCGGTAAAGTTTAGGAATGTCATTTTCACCATTATTTGCATTCCGAAAAATTCCAAATTGCAGTGTTATTCTGTGAGTCATGTCCAAATGACGGAAACAGTCTTTTCACAATCACAAGGTTAGCAGCGCATCAACTGTCATACGCAGACCAATGTTTCTGCATGAGAAATCGTTGTCCAGACTTCATAGAAGGAAATCTAAAGGTGATTTAGGTGCTTTCCGTGTTGTTTTGCTAAGCATTACCTTCAAGGTGCTGTCGCCGTTTCTTTAGTGAATACAGCAGTTGCGCACTGTAAGTGCATAAAACGTCGTTTCTTGCACTTTTGTTCCTAGCAAAGTATTCAGGACTGCTTACGTCGGTAAAGTTTAGGAATGTCATTTTCACCATTATTTGCATTCCAAAAATTCCAAAATTGCAGTGTTATTCTGTGAGTCATGTCCAAATGACGGAAACAGTCTTTTCACAATCACAAGGTTAGCAGCGCATCAACTCGTCATACGCAGACCAATGTTTCTGCATATCTCCTCTGAGAAGACTTGATAGAAAGTAATTTAAAGGTGCATTTAGGTGCTTTCCGTGTTGTTTTGCTAATTACCTTTCAAGGTGTGTCGCTCGTTTCTTTAGTGAATACAGCAGATGGGCACTGTAAGTGCATAAAACGTCGTTTCTTGCACTTTTGTTCCTAGCAAAGTATTCAGGACTGCTTACGTCGGTAAAGTTTAGGAATGTCATTTTCACCATTATTTGCATTCCAAAAATCCAAAATTGCAGTGTTATTCTGTGAGTCATGCCCAAATGACGGAAACAGTCTTTTCACGATCACAAGGTTAGCAGAGCATCAACTTGTCATATGCAGAGCAACGTTTCTGCATATCTCCTGTGTGAAGACTTGATAGACAGTAATTTAAAGGTGCATTTAGGTGCTTTCCGTGTTGTTTTGCTAAGAATTACCTCTCAAGGTGTGTCGCTCGTTTCTTTAGTGAATACAGCAGTTGCGCACTGTAAGTGCATAAAACGTCGTTTCTTGCACTTTTGTTCCTAGCAAAGTATTCAGGACTGCTTACGTCGGTAAAGTTTAGGAATGTCATTTTCACCATTATTTGCATTCCAAAAATTCCAAAATTGCAGTGTTATTCTGTGAGTCATGTCCAAATGACGGAAACAGTCTTTTCACAATCACAAGGTTAGCAGCGCATCAACTCGTCATACGCAGACCAATGTTTCTGCATATCTCCTCTGTAGAAGACTTGATAGAAAGTAATTTAAAGGTGCATTTAGGTGCTTTCCGTGTTGTTTTGCTAATTACCTTTCAAGGTGTGTCGCCCGTTTCTTTAGTGAATACAGCAGTTGCGCACTGTAAGTGCATAAAACGTCGTTTCTTGCACTTTTGTTCCTAGCAAAGTATTCAGGACTGCTTACGTCGGTAAAGTTTAGGAATGTCATTTTCACCATTATTTGCATTCCAAAAATTCCAAAATTGCAGTGTTATTCTGTGAGTCATGCCAAATGACGGAAACAGTCTTTTCACAGATCACAAGGTTAGCAGCGCATCAACTCTGTCATACGCAGCCAATGTTTCTGCATATCTCCTCTGTGAAGACTTGATAGAAGTAATTTAACGGTGCATTTAGGTGCTTTCCGTGTTGTTTTGCTAAATTACCTTTCAAGGTGTGTCGCTCGTTTCTTTAGTGAATACAGCAGTTGCGCACTGTAAGTGCATAAAACGTCGTTTCTTGCACTTTGTTCCTAGCAAAGTATTCAGGACAGCTTACGTCGCTAAAGTTTAGGAATGTCGTTTTCACCATTATTTGCATTCCAAAATCCCAAATTGCAGTGTTATTCTGTGAGTCATGTCCAAATGACGGAAACAGTCTTTTCACAATCACAAGGTTAGCAGCGCATCAACTCGTCATACGCAGACCAATGTTTCTGCATATCTCCTCTGTGAAGACTTGATAGAAAGTAATTTAAAGGTGCATTTAGGTGCTTTCCGTGTTGTTTTGCTAAGAATTACCTTTCAAGGTGCGTCGCTCGTTTCTTTAGTGAATACAGCAGTTGCGCACTGTAAGTGCATGAAAACAGTCGTTTCTTGCACTTTTGTTCCTAGCAAGTATTCAGGACTGCTTACGTCGGTAAAGTTTAGGAATGTCGTTTTCACCATTATTTGCATTCCAAAAATTCCAAAATTGCAGTGTTATTCTGTGAGTCATGTCCAAATGACGGAAACAGTCTTTTCACAATCACAAGGTTAGCAGCGCATCAACTCGTCATACGCAGACCAATGTTTCTGCATATCTCTCTGTAAAGACTTGATAGAAAGTAATTTAAAGGTGCATTTAGGTTCTTTCCGTGTTGTTTTGCTAATTACCTTTCAAGGTGTGTCGCTCGTTTCTTTAGTGAATACAGCAGTTGCGCACTGTAAGTGCATAAAACGTCGTTTCTTGCACTTTTGTTCCTAGCAAAGTATTCAGGACTGCTTACGTCGGTAAAGTTTAGGAATGTCCTTTTCACCATTATTTGCATTCCAAAAATTCCCAAAATTGCAGTGTTATTCTGTGAGTCATGTCCAATGACGGAAACAGTCTTTTTCACAATCACAAGGTTAGCAGCGCATCAACTCGTCATACGCAGACCAATGTTTCTGCATATCTCCTCTGTGAAGACTTGATAGAAAGTAATTTAAAGGTGCATTTAGGTGCTTTCTGTGTTGTTTTGCTAATTACCTTTCAAGGTGTGTCGCTCGTTTCTTTAGTGAATACAGCAGTTGCGCACTGTAAGTGCATAAACGTCGTTTCTTGCACTTTTGTTCCTAGCAAAGTATTCAGGACTGCTTACGTCGGAAAAGTTTAGGAATGTCATTTTCACCATTATTTGCATTCCAAAAATTCCCAAATTGCAGTGTTATTCTGTGAGTCATGTCCAAATGACGGAAACAGTCTTTTCACAATCACAAGGTTAGCAGCGCATCAACTCGTCATACGCAGACCAATGTTTCTGCATATCTCCTCTGTGAGACTTGATAGAAGTAATTTAAGGTGCATTTAGGTGCTTTCCTGTGTTGTTTTGCTAATTACCTTCAAGGTGCTGTCGCTCGTTTCTTTAGTGAATACAGCAGTTGCGCACTGTAAGTGCATAAAACGTCGTTTCTTGCACTTTTGTTCATAGCACAGTATTCAGGACTGCTTACGTCGGTAAAGTTTAGGAATGTCATTTTCACCATTATTTGCATTCCAAAATTCCAAAATTGCAGTGTTATTCTGTGAGTCATGTCCAAATGACGGAAACAGTCTTTCACAATCACAAGGTTAGCAGCGCATCAACTTGTCATACTGCAGACCAATGTTTCTGCATATCTCCTCTGTGAAGACTTGATAGAAAGTAATTTAAAGGTGCATTTAGGTGCTTTCGTGTGTTTTGCTACGAATTACCTTTCAAGGTGTGTCGCTCGTTTCTTTAGTGAATACAGTCATTGCGCACTGTAAGTGCATAAA
>JABSTT010004192.1:0-39387 GCA_013339685.2 Hyalomma asiaticum | reverse complement strand
TTACGGCGGTAAAGTTTAGGAGCATTATGTTCTGTCTACTTTCCTGCTTGCGTCAACCGTGGTTCAATCCCGGCGCTTCTGTGACTGGATCCCGTAACACCAGTAACAGTCTCGCCGAAAATAAATGTAAGTGCCATTTTGAATGGCTTAGCACCTTTGACGTCACTTATGTGTCCGCAGATATGGCAAATCGGTCTGTAACAGATACAATGAACATTAATGCTATGTAAACTCTAAGATAGTTGACGCATTAAACACAAAGCAACGCAAGTGTGGTTTTATTATTCAGATCACCGTGTATAAAGCATTCTGAACTTGGTCTATGTGCGTGTTTAGCCTGATTAGTGAGTACGGATTGCATTGGCTTCGTTCCCACCATCCTGTCGTTTCGTCGTTACGGGTAATGAGTGCAGCGCCTGTACCATATGGGACAGTAGTAGTTTATTCGTGTGTTGCACAGACGAATACATGCATGTGATATCGCGTGTTGTAGGGCAACCGTTGCGGCGCGTTCTTTCACTGTGGCATTGCAGTCGCGAGATTTCAGTTCAGGTCTGCGAAATTTACGTGCATGTGATGTGGATGTTGAAGTCGCGCACTGTTTGTTGTGGCATGTCAGCAGAACTGCCGCAGGCAATCATGACGTCTTGTGGTGGTGGCATGACTTCTCGCAGCTCAGCATTCATATTAGCATGAGTGTCGTTGTGCGCTTTCTCGCTCAATTAAACGGTTGTTTTCTGGTTCCATAGCACTGTTAGAGGGACGCTGTTGTGCACAGTAGATTTATGGTATGCCATAAGCTGTCGAGTGTTTCACGTGGTACGGACTGGGGAGTGAAGAGTTGAACCAGGCTGCTGGGCCGATACTGCGATGATAAGGGGACAAACAACAAAACTAAATTGGCACGTCGGGCTATGGGTGAGCGGCGTGTTACGACGACCTATACATGAACGTTTGGACGTATTTTGTTTATTTTTATTATATCTTACGGGCGCCGCCAGCTTGTCCGGTGCCGGGATCTAGCGGTGCATGCCTATACCTATATCGTCAAATCAAAGCCAGGGTGCTATTCAACAGTTTTCTGCGGAACGTTTGACATTTTCCTCCTACCGCGCGGCATACTCGCTACCCCAAATGAGCCATATTTCTTTGCATTGTACTAACTTCACTATTACCTGGCCAATGAAAGCAGTTGGTGCACGCGAAATGGAAGCCACAACGAAAATTTGTTGAAGCTATGCGCAGTTGTGGTGCGTAGTATTGTATACCGTGCCTGTCGATCGCGCAACCTTGAAGGTTTTATTTACTAAAGGAGTCCTACTTACTAAGTGAGCACGTAAGCACGCCTCGAAGAATATTCTCACCCTCTAGTGTGAAGCATGCATGTCACTGGATTTCTACATGCCGCGTATGGGAATGCGTCCAAAATAAACTACGAATCAGTAATGTGCAGTTTAACGTTCACGAGTGACATACTATTCGGCGGTGGTAGCATCAGCAGATGCATCAAGTTTCCTCCGGAGACGGCCCGAACACCACTGTGTATCCTGACTACTTCTCTTCCTTTGCATCGCTGGGCACCTAGCACGAGCGTCCAAGGTCCGGCGGAGCTCGCTGACCTTCGTTTATATGTACATAGATAGACGTACATACAATCCTGCGAGTGTTAGATTGTATGTGCACATATACCCGATAAAGAAGACGGGGGGGGGGGGGGGGGTGGACGGCCGCCTTCGTAGCTCAGCGGTAGAGCATCGGACGCCGTATCCGGAGGTCGTGGGTTCGGTTCCCACAGCAGGCAGGTTTGTCTTTTCGTCCACTTAATTCCTGCCTACTTACTCCACAATTATAATACTATAATTAAGAACCTCAATGACTTCTCCTAGGCTTCATAGCTTGTCGGTTCGTTATATAATATATATATATATATATATGGTGCAGTCAGCAGTTCAGAAGAACAAGGCACTCGAGGAAAATTCATTCTGAGTGTTTATCTATTACAAGTTGCAGGATATCATGAGCTCTTTCTGTAACGGGCGCGCAGTCTATGACAGAGATGCATTTCAAATTTCGTTCCTCATAGCACAGTTGTAGAGCAGCTTTATAGAAAATAACGGCCCCATTTTTCCCCCTTTGCAGGAATACATGCGGTTAATCGGTTGTATGGATAACCTGATAGTGCACTAACTGCGTTCTACCAGTGCCCGACCGCGGTTCTACATTGAAAGAATTTCCTCGACGGCGGTTTCAGCATGTCATGTGATGCCAGTAGGATCGTATTCATCAGGTCCACTAAGCCTGGACACTACAACTAGTTTTGATGACTGTGAACGTGAACTAGTTGCGCGTGTGGTAGAGGTTACATTCTCAAAGGAGTTGGCTGTTCGAAGTGTTTTTTTTAATGATTAGGTATAAGGTATCCCGGCCGCAGCGGCTGCATTTCGATGGAGGCGGAATGTTGAGGCCCATGTGCTGTGCGATGTCAGTGCACGTTAGAGAACCCCAGGGGGTCGAAATTTCCGCAGACCTCCAGTACGGCGTCTCTCGTAATCAGAGCTGGTTTTGGGACATTAAACCACACAAATCAATCAATAAGGTAACAGTGTTTTTTTAATGCGAAACAGGGCAAAATTCGGAGACTCTCAGCTTGATCCTGCACATGTAGACGTGATGGTCATTTGAAGTCCTTTTTAGGACTAGCTCCATGTGCGGTGCCAAAATCTCTTTCTTTTTCTTTTTGGCTTCCAAGTTATGCTTGCCAGTCTGATCGCGGTTCATGTCATATTTGCATAGAATATTGCTTCTCTTTTCTTTTCTTTTTCGTCGCCTCAACACTGTCTTTAGTGTATTCAACTTAAAGCATGAACGTAGCTTCATTATGAAACTGAGGTTGCGCGCTGTGACACATTGTGCACTGGATTGCGACCTTGCTCATTATACCGATTTTGTTAATATTTCACCCGCTACTTTCTTTGAAGGTCACATAGGTATAATATTCATTGACACTTGATTGATATTGTTGGTTGTCTTTTAAAGCTTGCCTCATTACATCAGCTGATGTCCTAGGCAAATTTTAACTTTCATATCTGAGTCATATTTGAGTTTTCTTGTTTATATTCCTTGATTTTATGCGGTATAGATGCTGCATAACATGATTGCAAGCGGCTATCACACAGTCATCCATTGTTCTGTCTGTGTTCATATAACCGGATGCGCTGCTCTCATGGTGAAAAACGCATAGTCGCTTGGCAGTTGATTATTGTTGACTACTAGTGCTCTTTCTGTAAGCCTCTAGCCGTTAATAAGTTCCAAATATATTTAAAATACTTCTTCTGCAATTCATTTTTAACATCTGTTGTTTTATTTTTCTCGCATTTCTCATATTATTCTTTTTTTAAACATGCACAAGTTAGTTTCTCAATAAAATGTTGATGTAGCAGTGTATCGACTTCGTGATCATTGGCACAGAGGCCTCCTTGTTAGGTTGTTTGACAAGAAACTGTCTATCCTTCACTGTAGAAAGATATGTCATTACTAGTTTTGGTAGATTTGCTTCATACTCTACGAATTACATGCTAGATTGATTTTTGTATTCATGACATCCAATTGTGACCTAAATGCTAAGACTGATGATGCCTTTGTAGAGAACTGTGTGCCTACCTTACTGCACTATTTTTGCTCTGTTGCACTCAGTGCTGATGCCTTTAACCACCAAAAAAACAAAACAAAACAAAACAAGAGTTCCAGGCAAATGCGATGCCAGGACTTCTTCCTAGGATGTAACTGCGAAAGTATTCAGCTGGCACTACCCCCCACTCTGCAGCACCGAAAAGCTTATGGTGGAGCTGGTAACATAGCAGGTCGCAGCTACTACCACAAAGTCAGGGAGGGCGTCCGCGGATGGGGGTGCCCCACGAAATTATGATCCCGTTTAGACCTTCAGAATCACAGAGTTAATGCCTTAGGGGTGCAAAAAATTCTTGTGGTTATTTGCACCCCTAAGGCGTTAGCTTATATTTCGAGGGTAGTAACCAGATCAAAATTTTGGTGGGGCGCCCCGTTCCCGAGCATGATTCCTGCCTCTTTTTCAGATTACGGCGAACGTATCATGAACAGCTTTTTGATGACGTCTTTGATAAGTCTTTAAACGGATTCACAAATCCAGGTAAATGGGATTATTGGAGTCTCCGATAAGCCGTCGAAAAGACCAGCTTTTTCATGATGTTTCGAAGACGTTAAGAAAACGTCTCGTTTATGTGCAACAAGCCGGACATTAGACGAGATATACGACGTATCCTAGACGAAAACTTCTTACGCGTGCCGTTTCTGTGACGTCGTTAACGTTTCGGATATCCGTGTCGAAGACGTCATATATCCTTTGTGTGCTTGCCGGGATTTCGCATGATTCTGATTTCAAAGCACACAATTGTTTGTACTGGGGGGCCGTGAGAAATTGTGGCTTAGCCACATTCGACTCCAACTTTCCAACATTCATGTGTAGTTTCCATTACTTATCTATAGCGCCAGCTTTCTTCGTCGAAAAAGTAAAGCAAACCAGGAAAACAGGTGGAAGGCTAACTTGAAGAAATGTAAAAGCACTTAGAACACACGGATGAGGAGAAGCACAGAAGAAAGACACGCATGCAGGCGCTACTTGCAACAAACTTTATCACTGCGATACCTATGTTACTTATACACCACCTAATCTGCCATATCCTGGCTATGTGTCTGATTTCGCCAAAACTTGACGCAATTCAAAAGAGTGTTGTCAAACTCAGGTAAGCAAATTCTTGTTTTTGTGAATGCAATTGATGGCTTGCTCAAACACATTTCACTCACCTTTACAATCTCTTGTGCCTCGATAATCTCCCTCGTTAGCTAATTTCTATTCCGGCACACTATTCTGCATGTGTTAAGCAACGGAACAGAACCGCAGGTCTTATCCTTACAATGCACTGCGAAAAACCACCAGTCACGTTCTTGACATTATAACTCTACTCATTGAAGCGCTGATTAAGGCAACGGCCAGTTCGGCCAACATGGATGCGACCACATGTATAGTCTTGTGGAGAATATGCCAATTTCCATTAGCTCTGTGGATGAGTCACCTTAACATCTGAGCTCTCCTGCCATCTTGTCTGTTGCTGTGTGAATATAAGTTGATTAATGGTTCTACCCTGCGTCAGTAACACAGAGAAGCTATCCACTCAAAGTGATAATGGGAAGAGCTCTGTCTAACAGTGTTGTTTGCTGAGGTGGTGAAAGCGGCCAGCATAAGGAACATGCAACAGCTGCTTTTTTATGAACTTCAAAGCCATTAAAGGAAAAAGATAGACCCCCTTTGCAGCAGCCTCGCATTACAGTGTTGACTTCCACTTTTGACTTCTGCCTGTCTACAGAAGAGAGCGGCCACTTTTTGGCATTAATTTTGCTTCGCTCAACATTAGAAAATCTTCATGTGCATTGAGTTGTTAGTTAAAAGTGTGCGGATTAGGTTGTAGTTACCACTATGCCGCTTGGAATTGCGAACACTAGAACGCGCCAAACCTTATCACTTGCATGCCAGTGCAAAGCCCTGGTATTGTGAGGAAGTCTGTTTTACTGCCTGCAGATTTATGGTTGGGCACACACAAAGCATTACTTTTGTAGTTTAAGGCTTTTTAAGCAGAACAGCACAAGCCATTTTGTCGTTGATCCTCAGGAACACTGTTAAGTTCACTCATGTGGAGTTTTGTAATATCCTTCATGGCAAAATGTTAGTCAAAGAGCACAAATACCTTGCACTGCCATCAATTGTGGACATGATATTATGTGTGATGCATCTAAATTTAAGTTGGACATTACTAATTATAATGAAAATCAGAGCAAAGCCTCACAATGCAGGTGGGTAAATGGACAAAAAACTAAGTGAAATAAAGTCACAAGTCAATGTCTGTACACCACACAAGGTTCAAATAATAACGATACAGTACACGATGATAATGGCCCAAGCATAACTAAAGCATGGCAATCATACCTCACAAAAACTAAAAATTAGAAACTACTGCTATGGGAAAGGGGTTGTGATGATTGCCTAATGAAAGGTACAGGTCTAAGGATGTGACATAAGTCATTGTAACATGCATGACATGATGTCCTACGATGCGAATGCAAAAGAGAAAAGAGAATGCAACTCTAAAATTAGTGCAGTGAGTTTAGAAATTGATACTATGATATTAAAAGAAGGACATTTTACAGAATTATGATAGAAGTCGGTCATGCTCATTACTGAACAGTAATGACAATAGCAGAAAAAAACACGTTCTACTACTAAGGGTTCAGTGTTCAGACTCCAAAGTCACATTTTGACTACAAAAGGCCTAAGATTTTGTCTCTGTATCGCTTGAGTGATCACTGAGGACTCCAGAGAATTTTTTTGACCACGAGCTTAGATTTCCCTAACTCGAACAGATGTTTCGTAGGCACGCCTTACGCGAAGAAGCTGCACTATATTTGCCACACGTTTTGATATTTTCTGTGAAGGAGAGCTAAAATATGTGCATTTTCATTTTCAAGGAACACTACTGCAATATCATGGGGTTAACAGCCAAATGATAAATCATGACAAGGGGGATAGCGATTATCGTACTCTTACGCCTTAAACCTTGTCAGATATGTAGAGTTTTAATCTGGAAGTGCGTAAGGTAGATCTTGTATAGAATTTAATTACATGATTCGCTTCTTATTATTCAATTGTTTTTGCACGAAGCATTGGTTCAGAGAAGCGCTCTGTGGCCAGCTAGCAGCAGCCTGTCTAATATCCCTTACCTATATGAGGCTTTCATCCTGATGTACCCAAGTGGTGCTTTAACACACTGGAACTCAAGCAAAGGTAAGTTTCCCCCTGTTGATGGTCACCTTACTGTTGTGCAGCTGCCATTAGTCTCAATGTAATTTCCATCCTTGTGTGTCACTTTTAGTCTGCCGTGCATATTTTGCTAACATGCACTGTGCAAGTTATAGGTCACCAGAGTCTGGGCTCGCGCCGTGGTGCCTGATTCATAAGTTCCCCCCAGAGAAAGCTTTAGCCTGCTGCATGAGATTAAAGTGGTGTTATCTGGTACCTTGTGGCACCATATACATTCGACTATGTGTGGATTTAAACAAAAAGTCACAGTTTCGCCGCAAGGGCGAAGCAATGAATGCGATAGCAAGAAACTGTAATGCTATACGAAGTGAGGCTCGCAGCTTCAGGAGCAATATTAATTGTAGCAAACATACATTTGCTAAGTGAGCGCCTCCCGTGGGCAGCGCGTGCTTGTACGAAGGGCTTTATACGTTGTGTGTCACAAAGCTACACATACAAAGCTAGGGGAGGCCGCTAAATGGACAAACAGAACATGAGCGCAAACTATCAAGTGAGGCACGCACGAAACAAACGCACAGATATATACCGAACGAGCGCAAATAAGCTGTCACAATAGACAGTCTTAGTTTGAACAGCGCTCCTGTTGCAAAGGCGGCCGAAGCAGCGAAGGAAACTAGCGTGCTTCAAGTGTCGAGCTGTGACACGTGATAGTTCGCGCTCATCTTCTGTTTGTTCGCCTAGCGGCGTCCCTTGATGTCGAGTGACTTTCGTACGCTCCCTTGCGCTCCTCGCGTCATCTCGCTGGTAATGAAGAAACGCTTATAAGCGCCTGCCGTCTCTGAGTCCTGCCAGCGGTAAATGGTGTGTATATAAGGCTCGCCGTTAGCTCCCAGAAGAATCTGCTCCTTGTGGCGTAGTGGTTAGCACCACACGCTGCGGAGCGAGAGGTTCTTCGTTCGATTCCGCGCTTCGGAAGAATTTGTGTGAATTATTTTTCTTTGAGACTTTTATATATATATATATATATATATATATATATATATATATATATATATATACATACATACATACATACATACTTCTACATATATGGTTCATGACGGCGGCGACGAGGACGGCAAAAACCAGCCGAGACTGTCCATATAATTGCTATCGCAATAAAAGAATGCCTGAGAGCTAACATTATAAAAAATTTGTGCTTATTCTTACCTGTGGTGAACAATCAGGTCTGTCATTTAAAGAACTGTCAGCCATTACTACAAGCATTATGACTAGAGAATAATCAAACAGACACACAACACTAGAAATACCTTTACACATAACAGGGTGCCTCCAGCTTCTTATGTCACACTTCAGCGATGATTGCTTGCAGCAACGTAACCGTTAGACTGCGCACTATGTCATACTACAGAAAAAAATTAATACGCATGTGCAGGTATTGACAGCTGCAGATCAATGAATAGACTGGCATTCATGAAGAAGTAGAAACATATGCACAAGTGCGGGAGAAAACTACTCGAGCTTTAAGTTCCTCCCTCACTATCACGGAAGAACAAGGGGTACCGACATGCGAACAACAGACCCCATTAGATTGCCAATTTAGTGCTATCAGGGATCTGCAGGTTATTCCCCATTGCTAAGTACAGGAACAGCAGGTTCAAAGGAGAGCCAATGAAGAATATCTAAACATGTAAGCAATGCTGTTGTCCAAGACGATCAAGTGGTCCACTTTTCATTTACCATATATATATGCCAGAACTAGGTGTTCGAAAAACTGCTAAAGTCCCCTGATAAAGATGACAGTCTTCCTTGGGCTACCTAAACATGAAAAACAGACATTTTCTGTCTGTCTGTCTGTCTGTCTGTCTGTCTGTCTGTCTGTCTGTCTGTCTGTCTGTCCGTTTGTCACTAGATTGAACTCCCTGGCGAAAACCGATTCACCTGAGTGGTGAAAGCCAACCAAGCTATTAGCACTGGCGGCGCGGTGTCATGTGCGTGAACTCGATAAAGCGCAAAGAAACCTCAGGCTTAATTGAAGAAAGATATATGTACATAACAGTGATCTGCAGCATTCATTTAATTACAGTACACATAGGAATGGTTTCTAAACTAGTAAATAAAAAATCAGCACATTATCAATGGTCTTGAAGAGACACCAACGTAATAAAATGTCCCAACACATGGCGCAAGAGCCGGGTAAATGCGGGAAACTTGAATTCAACAAAATCTCCATTGCATTCTTCATGGGAGAAGAGCAAGGTTTGTTTTAAACAATTACAGCCCCTACTCCAGTGTTTCTAAAATGAAAGCCACATTCGGATGGGATGTGCTCCGTGTACATAGATAAAAATTAAGGCTTAAGCTATTGCACCAAATATACAACTCTAACACAGGGATTAGTCGTCCTAACCACTTTTTTTAAATGCACTACACATCGACTCGCTGTGATAACAACAAAAACATTTCTACCTTTAAATACAGAATCAACACATTTTTCACTTGTTCTTTCCTAAAACAATAAAGAATTGGAATAGGTTAAAGAATAATGATTTATATATCTTTTTCTATGTTGCGATGGCACCCCTCGGAAACAAATTTATATATTTGTTGAACCGTACTTATGTTTATTTTGATAATATTACCGATCTCTCTCTCTCTCTCTCTCTCTCTCTCTCTATATATATATATATATATATATATATATATATATATATATATATATATATATGACTCTGATGAAGGCCGGTCCACCAGCCGTAACGTCAGTAAAGTTATATTGTTTTTGCTCATCGTGTGAATCTCTTCTTCTGACTATATATATATATATATATATATATATATATATATATATATATATATATATATATATATATGTGTGTGTGTGTGTGTACAAGACATCCTTTTTTACGGTTATGTTTTTCCCCTACGTAATGCTTCTATGACAATGTAGGAAATCTGTAAATAATATCACGGGCAGCAGAGGACTATCCTCTTTCGACGTCATTTGCAGCAAAGAAAGCAGATATACCACCCCTTTTAAAGACGATAGTCTTTCTTGGGATACTTCAACGCAAAAATTTTGGTCTGTCTGTCTGTCTGCGTGTGTGTGTGTGGGTTTGTGTGTCTGTCCTGCTGCGAAAGGTAAACTCCTTCCTCAACGACCACCCAGCTTGAACTGGTGACTACCTTCATACTTCTGAACACAGTCGTCCAAAAACCAAATATTGCGCATATCTGAGGCGCAACATCAATACGTATGTATTGGACGGTGTGTTCCTTTAGTAGAAAATACATAGATGCGTAATTCTAAAGACCCTAGTGCTTGTTAGGATGCGCAAAAGCGGACGTTTCCTGTACTAGGCAAGCTTCTTGCGTTTCCCGTAATCATGGCCAGATGGCGCCCTTATCTCGCGCTCGTGCCGAACGGAAGGCAGGGAACGGCCGCCCGCCACTCCGGCCGGTCCCTTTCTGTCCTCGCGTCTCTTCGTTTTCCCTCTCGCTTGCGAAACTCCTCGGGGGGAATAGAAACACGCGAAACGGGACTCATGTAGTACGGCCGGTAGAAGGCTATCGTCTTTCGACGGCATTTGCAGCGAAGCACGGAGATACGCGGCCAATTTTTTGTATTTCCTGTGGCCCACTAACTACCCATTGCTTTAGGTGGGCATGTAAAGCGATGGGCAGGTTGTCTTTACACAACCAATTTCGCATTAGGTACAACTGCGTACTTTGTCATTAGTATGCTGCTTTAATCCAATCATAAACCAGCATTGATATAAGAGAAATGAAATTGCACAGGGTATTTGTGCACTTCAAGTTTTCAAAATTATTCCACAGTTCCGCAATGTCCAGCAGCCAGCATACGTTCCTGCTGATGAGAGATAAGAACCCGCATCGCCCCGCCACGGTGGTCTAGTGGCTACGGTACTCGGCTGCTGATCCGAGGGTCGCGGGATCGAATCCCGGCCGCGGCGGCTGCATTTCGACGGAGGCGAAATGTTGAGGCCCGTGTGCTGTGCGATGTCAGTGCACGTTAAAGAACCCCAGGTGGTCAAAATTTCCGGAGACCTCCACTACGGCGTCTCTCATAATCAGAACTGGTTTTGGGACGTTAAACCCCACAAATCAATCAATCAATCAATAAGAACCCGCATAACCTAAGAATTATTGGCTATATTGCATACAGCACTCTGCGTACCAACTTTCATACAGAATATGCACTGTACTACGGTGTGCAAGACAATGCAACCCGCACTGCCTTTGAATTTCACCTAATGCAGCTGGCTCCGCTGTAGTATCACACAGTAGCTGGAAATATAACGTAGACCTCTTGTATGCTTGCTGACTGGCACCAGCGTGACTCAGAAAACCTAAATGCTGCAGTACTGATAGCATTTAAGCAAATTTTTCTTTGCATAGTGGCATTATACAGTCCTCATAAAGAATATTATAATACACTTTGCAGGCTCCGTTGTTAATTAAGGATATGTTGTGCCTTTTCGTTTTGCAGTCACCTGTTGCCCACCAATCCACCTAGGAGGACGAACTGGGATGCTGGACAGTGTCACAAAATAGTGCCTATTTCGAAGTGAAACCCGACGTCGAAAGGCCAACACAACAAGAAAAGCGGCGCCCGGAGGAGGCGCCCAAAGTCACGCCGCGTCTACAAAAGGCGAGAATATTGTGGAGGATTTCTTATCACGGCGTGCGCGCGCGCGGCACAGACGTAAACAGAGAGGGGAGGCCGAGAGTACACACCGACGCTCCTCGCGCAGTGAGAGAGAGAAAGAGGCGCCTCCCCCCCCCCCCCCCCCCCAACGAAGAAAGTCCGAGAATGGGCGAGAAGGTTCCCAACTGTGTGTGTGCTGTGAGTCACGTGGCTCCACAGAACATCCTAGCGCGCCTTCCCAGGGCTATGGGCAGTCGGACACGGGCCGCGAGGAGAGCAGAAGAGTTGCAAGTAAACAGAAAAAGCAAGAAGTCGTGCGTGACTCAGACACCGTTCCACGAGCTAGCTGATAAGCCACCTGCAAGCTTAGAACTGAGAAGACGCCGAGTGTTTTGGTGAATAGGACTCTTTTGTGTTTTGTTTTTTGTTGCAGTGCATGAGCTTGTTCGTGTTGGTTGGCGTTGTGTAACTTTGCGACCCATCTGTGTTTGAGTTTGTAAAAGCCGTGTTTTGTGCGTTTTGTGTGAGTGCCTATTTGATGAGAATATATTAGGGGCGAAGCTCCTCTTAGTCTAACCTTGATTGATTGATTGATTGATTGTGGTTCGGTTAGGAAGGGACGCTAATTTCTGCAGCCCATGTAGGGAGCACGGCTAAGCGTCCGTGGGGGTGGGGGGAAAGGGAGTGAAAGAGATAGGAGAGAAAGGCCGTAGTGGAGGGCTCCGGAAATTTAGACCACCTGGGGTTCTTTAACGTGCACTGACAACGCACGGTACACGGGCCTCTGGCATTTTCGCCTCCATCGAAAATGCGACCGCCGCGGCCGGGCCAGGCGTCAGGCGTAACCCGCGTGCTGCGAGGCACGCGCTCGCCCTCGGCGTTCGCCTCGGCGCGTGCCTCCCGGCGCGTGCCTCTGCTGTCTTGTGTGAGAGAGAGAGAGACAGAGAGAGAGCAAAAGGCGCGCGTTGGCTACGGAAACGCTCTTTCTTAGAGGAACGCTGTACCAGCTCGCAAAGAAGGAGAACGCGCTCTCACCCGCGAGAGACAACGTTGGCGCAGGCAGCGTCTCCTAGCGAGTTTGTTGATTGAGAAATACCGACTGCTCGCGTTGGAGAAGCATTCACCGGCAACCCATATTATATATATATATATATATATATATATATATATATATATATATATATATATATATATATATATATATATATATATATATATATATATGCACTGGATCTTGACTTGCAATGAAGTGCCGGTGGGAGATTTCATTTGTGCATAGTTGAACCATGAGGATTCGTAGCGTGCGCGTTGACTACATTAATCCGGAACTCAGCACGATCTACGATGAACATCCCGAGCTTCGCCCACTCATCATCATTCACTCCGTGGATATGCTGTAATTTTTTTGTTTTGTTTGATCACCCTTGGCTCTGACTCGGTCTTTGAACCACTGCTGGCGTTTTGCTAGTGTGCTGAAGGGGACCAAACATCTTATCGTCCAAGCTTTCGTGGGATATTTTTCGGGGAACCTAAGTCTTGGTTCTTGGAATTATTTCCGGCGATCGCGTCCCGTACCTCCCAGCACGGGTTTGGTGACAGACAGCATTCACGAGCATCTCTACACTTCAAAGTTAATGAAGCAGAATCACCACACAAGGCACACGTCTTACTTAAGGAAGAAAACTGAATTTTTCAGGTTAAGGGCCGCAGTTTAGTCGCAGACTATGCCATTGAGCTTCTAGAATTGTCTGTAATGTATTTGTTCAGTGCCACAACAATGCGTAATTATAGAGGCTCCAACGGACCACGCCCAGCGCAACTTAAAGGCGCTTTTCAATTTTTTGTGTGACACAGGTTTAGATGCCCGTCTCTAATACTGTGCTGTAAAGACTACATCCGCTTATAGTACTTGTATAGTGACTCATTGTACTTACCATATTCGCCTCTCATACCTCCATATATCCCTTTTCCCTTTACCCCTGTGAGGAGTAGCAGGCCAGAGACTCACTCTCCAGGCCGACATCTCCTCCTTTCCTCTCATTAAATGCTTTCTTCTTCTTCTTCTTCCAATGCGTGTTATGCAATGTTGCTTGCACTATTTCTTGCGCCTGAGTTCGCATGGTGTAGCTGTATGGCTACCTTTCTCTTTCCTTAGTAAATGAGCCCCAAATAATTTCACACATAGTGAAATGGTTAGGCTTAAATGGCTTCCTTTCTTTATCTTTAGTAAAAAAGCTCCAAATAATTTCACGCATATGGAAATGGTCAGGCTTGCATGGCAACCTTTCTCCACCTTTAGTAAATAAGGCCCAAAAAATTTCACATATAGTGAATTGTTGGAGAGGGACGTCGTATTAACAAAAGCTTCAGCAGCGAAACCTTTTCCGTCGGTAATCTTTACGCATACAACACTGGCGCATCTAAAAAAAGGTCATGGTGGTAAGACGCACTTCTATAAGCTTTTGTGCTCTCCGAATTATTGATACTGAGCTGGCTTTCCATCCTAGGTGTTTTTTCCCGGCACTACGTGCATTTTACTATTTGATAGTCATGCAATACCATTTCTCGTGTCAAGTAAAGTCCTTGATGCGAAAGCTCTTGGCCATTGTCTGTCACACAGCTGTGGTGTCCAATAACTGTCTGATCTATAAATGAGAAACCGAAATGTGCCACGACTGGGCACATGATAGTTCTTCCTTGCTAGCATGGTCCGGTTAGGCTAGCATGGCTTCCTTTATCTTTAGTAAATAAGCCCCAAATAATTTCCCACCTTGTCTGGTTATACTTCCATTGCTTCCTTTCTCTACCTTTAGTAAACCAGCCCCAAATAATTTCACACATAGTGATAGCCTTAGGCTTGCATAACTTCCTTCCTCTATCTTTAGTAAATAAGCCCCAAATTTCACACATAGTGAATTGTTGGCGAGGGACGTCGCGCGAACAAGAGCTTCAGCAGCGAATCCTTTTACTCCGATTCTTTATGCACACAGCAATGTTGCATATAAGAAAGGTCAGGGCGGAATGCCTCATAAGCTCCTGTGCTTTTCCAGTTAACGAAGGTGGACTGATTTCTCCCAGGTGTTTTTTGCGGCCATGATATCTCATGTGCTAGGTTGTACTTACGCAGCATCAACTTAGTGTCAAGTGCACATGAAACTTTGTGTGCATTGTCTGCCACACTGTTTTGCTATCCAACAACAGCGTCGTCTGCGAATAAGAAGAAAGTGCCACAACTGGGTGCCCACAACATTTTCTTGTTTGTTTGCTTTTATGGTGCATTGCGCTTGCTTGGCTTCTCCTATTTTCGTAAATTATTGCACAAATGTCTCATCCGAGTCACTAAACTGAGTGCCGTTTTAAAGGGGTCCTGAAGCACCTCTCGGATACGCGAAAAAACACGTTCCATCGACAGTGTAGGCTGCAATAAACAGCTCACCCAAGTTCAGGGTACAGTTAACAGGCAAGCACAATGTTGTCCCTTACCCAGGAGCTCTCGCTTCAAAAAAAGGCCGGTTCTCAATCTTTTTTAATATGCTTTATGACGAAATAAAGCAGATTGCTGCTATTGGCTGGTAGCCGGCATAAATTAAGAGCGATGTTTGAATCATGTTTGAATCAAATGAACTTGGTTATGCTGTCACTGTGTATAATATATTTTGCAAGTATATAAACAAGATGAAGTAAACAACAAATCTATCAACTTCGTTTAAAGTTTTGATGTGAATGACGCATTTGCGGTGGAATAAAACTGTCGTCTGCACTACTCGGCACGCTCGCGCGTCTTTTTGGCACTTCGTTTGTTTGAATCCCGTAAGTTTCGTCAATAATAAAGAAAAATAACGTTCGCGTATGTACCACAAGCATGCGCTCATGCACCTAGGTGGCTGAAGTTGCGGTTCCTTTTTGACGCCGCGCCCTTTGTGACGCCGCGGTACTATCGCGCACTTTCACTCGAAGGCAGCACACAAAGGCCGTTTCCCACGATCAGATGCAGCGGAAGCGACGTTCAAAGTTTAAGGAAACGGGTTATCTGTCCTAACCAATTAACCTGTGGTTGCCGCTGGGGGATTCAGCTTGCGTGATAAGATGCACCTGTGCTGTGGACTTTCACCGACGGGATATATCCTCTCGGAGTTGGCGCGCAGCCGCTACAGTAGTTTTTCGGCTGCTTCTGTGCGATCCACTCTTCAGTTTCGGCCGCGCTTAAACAGCTATGCCGGAGCTGGCTGTCGGTTTTTGCGGTTGGGCTCAATGTGGCGAATGTGAAACTCTGCACCGCAGTCGGCATCATCAAGCGAGCGCGCACTGCGTGCACACCTAACCCACAGAGTAACGAGCGAAGAACAAACGGTGCCCTGCGCTGCCGTCGGCTGCAAAGTCAGCGACAGGAAAGGCATGAAGTCCTGATATACGCTGCCTCGCGACGACGCCTTGCGGTGTGCATGGCTGCAGCGAGCGTATTGGCCTTCCACCCACGGAGAAGCGAAACAACCTACACTTTTGCGGCAGACACTTCGCCGTGGTGCCTCCCTTCACGATCCCAAACTGGCGGAGGGTGAAGAAATCAGGGACACGTTTTCATCTGGAGCCAAATGCCCTGCGTACGTTGTTTCTTCCTGGCATACAGGCAAGTGAAAAGTGCACACTTAACGTTCATTATTTGTTGCTAATTTTTGTAGCAGTGCGATGGAACACTTGCCATAAGCGCAGGAGAAAGTACTGTATATAATATTTTACGTAGTCGGGGACACAAATTTTGTTGCATCCATGGTGTAATCAGCATTTAAATCTGTAGCATGTATGTATTTACGCTTACAACACAACACCGTACGTAACAGTAGCTGAGTAGAAGTGACCATTCTAGGTATTCGTTTTCAGAGCTTACCAATCGTTCAGTGAGGCAGAAAGCCAAATTCTACTTCAGTTTCATTTATATAAGGTGCAATACTATTCGCATAAACGTACCAATGTTTGATTTGCTAATGAGCAATATGAGCTGAGTAAACCTTAGAAAATGTTGCGGCTCTGTGAAAAGGTCAATGCTGGTGCATGCAAGCACAACAAGCATGAATTGATAGCAAGTACCAAATATGCATTCTTAAAGAAAGTGACAACAAGCAAATTGGCATTCAATGCTTTATTTTTTGTCAAGTGTTTTCACTAAGAAAACAGAAGTAAAACTGCACCACATTGTTGTGGCCAATGACATGTTTTCAATGAAACTGACTGCAATGTACATTACTGCAGGCTTTATGTTTCAGTGAATGAACTCACTTTTTCTTTATGGGTTTCATGATGTTATTAATGATTCACTAATTTGAAAATTGTACTATTGCATTAATCAGCCAGCTGGATTACATGGCAGGCCATATAACCTGTATGATGTAACACACGTAGTGTTGCCATTCAGTTCAGCACAGGGAGCTATAAAATGTCAAACAACAGGCTTAGACTAGTTCACAGTCTGTTGTACTGCTTCATATCATGCTAAACATGCTCTGAGTGGTCCAATGCAGGCATGTTGGTCAGTAAGCACAACTGCAGGTGTGTGCATGTGGGTGCTTATATGTGTGCATGTAGTGTACATACAGAGTGTCAAGATTTCAGGGAACAGGGAGCAGTTGAAAACCCTCTCTACACATACACGTTCACTTTGTCTCTAAATTGTCATGCAGTAATTAAACAATCAGTCGTTGGAGGCAAATACCTGAGTGTAGCAGATTGGCATCCTAAACACACAAGCACTATTTGACATTTAGGCATTTATGGCAATGTAAAGTGACATTCAATTAGCACGATCAGTGGTCTAATATGATAGTGATACATATTTTCATATCCCAGTGATTCAGTGCACGAAGAACATAATCACTCCTTCACCAGAACAGCCCCATCTTGCGACACACAGGCTGGAGGTTCACAGGGGGTGAGTAGGTGCACAGAAACTATAATGCCCTACTACCTAAAACACTTGATTTACAGTCTCAGCATGGCACTGGGTCCAGCAAAGTGCATTCATCTGCAGCTGGCATGGAAGTGTCATGTCAAGTAAGCACCAGATGCCCTCAAGTTTTCTGTGATACTGTGCTAAAAATGACTTAAAGCTCTATGCAGCTATTAATTCAAAGTGCTTAACTTTGCAGGTTCAGATCTGTAGATGCAGCTGTCCTCCTGCTGTGTGCAATGTTGGCATTCAGACAGCCATCATAAACAAGAAAGCTGCTACAGAGACCCCATATAAGGAGGCAGTGACACCATACAAAAACATCATTTGAGGAAACTACAACTTTTGGATGAGACAACCTTTAGCACAGAAAAGTTGAAATTGGGTAGTTTTTAAATCGTACAGGTACACGCTTTAGCTGTTTTGAGTGGCACAAAAGCCAGTGCACTCCTACCACAAGGCCTTTACATCTGTGTAAACACTTCAGTTACCAAAATAAGTGAAAAACAGTTGTGTAAACAGCAAAACACAACCAACAATGTGAAAGTGTGTTGTTAATCTGATGGCCAATTCTTTGTTCAACATAGCAAAAATGGATGCTCTGTAGTTTTTCAAAACATTATGTGGGAAATTTTGCAGCCTCAAAGGCCAACCTCAGTGCCTACGCATGTAAAGAAGCAGGTGTGGAAACTGACACATGTGCACATCTGGACGCATCAAGTCAGTGTGAAGCAGTGGGTGCCCCGTCACCAATGTGGAGGTTTCAGCCAGTGCCAGACGCAGAGGAAGACGCAGACGCTGCAGAGCTTCCATCTGTCATTCCTGAGGTAGACACAAGCAGCCAGCATTCCTTTGATGAGAGCTTTGCAAGGTGAATCACAGGCCACAGTACAATAATTAACATCACCCAGCAGTGTGAATGACACAAACACGCTGAACAACACTGCAGCGTAATGTTAGGCTCCAGTTTGCCACCTGCAAACAAATAACATGGCACAAAGTGAGGAATTTCTACCATTGTCATTTGCATAGCATTATTCAATGCACCAGAGAAGCCAGTGCTTTTAAGACAAGTTATTTCGCTTTGGCATGGAAATCGAAAATTGGAATGTGAGGCCGCAAAACTATATAATGAAACACGAGGCGCAGAATTTTACTTCTTTCCCAGCAGTTTCCTTAAATGTCTTGAGCACTGAGCACACTGCTTGCTTATCTGATAACTCCATAACCGAGGTGTTTGTATCCACCTTTGAGTTTTCGAGCAGTGCCAACTATTACAATGTTGAAGTGTTTTTAAACCATTTTTTATGCAATTGTTAATCATTGCGTACTTATCACATTCGAACGAAGTGTGTAAAGTGCCATCCCAAAAATCCTTGGTACATGCATCAGATTACACACTTTCGTAATTTGTTAGTTTGTCGTATCAGGCACCTGCATGAACAACCCAATGCTTAATTCAATAATCCTTTGCTATCATTCATAAAAACAAGCCATCAAAGTTCTGGAAAGCCATCAGTCCACCAAGTCAGAACTGTTTTTCTTCATTTGTTTTTTTTTTTTGATACATCATGCTTAGATAATCTCAGTGGTACCAAAGCATTTAATGACCACTTTAAATCTGCATTGATTTCTGATGATGGATGCACTCACTCATTTTCCACTAATTCTTCATCATCACATTTTCCTATTATGCTAATCACTACAGCTGGCATATGTAACCTTATACTCAAAACTGTTACAGTGAAAAGTTTAGGGGTGGACAAAACACAATGTGTTTCTGAGACTGCATGCTGAATGCAGCTCAATATTCATAATTTTTTCAGTCTGCTCAGAGGGAAAGAGATAATATATTGGAAGGCACAAAGGTTGGCCTTAGTGCACTCTGGCCTGCTCAGGTAGAAAATCTGCACAGGTAGAAAATGAAAAGGGGAGAAGAGGGGGCAAAGAATGATGATAGGGACAGGAAGATGTGATGTGTGTGCACATTCACCACACGCAGTGCCTTCAGTACCTTTTATAAAGTCTATTATTTAGTCTGCTATTCTTGAACAAACCAAGTACTGCCTTTCCATTAGATGGACCCAGCACACTGGAAGCCACCAAGTCTAAACCAATTTTTGCAAGAACTGCAACTTTCAAACACAGTTTTCCCATGGACCATTTTTGACTGTAACTTTCTTCCTAAGGCCTCTTTCCAGTTGTATAGCTTTCTGAAACCTTTAGCATGACATTCCCACGAATGAATTATGTGTGTGTACAACATTTTGGTTTCATTCGTTCAATATTTGTTCACTAGTACTTCTTGTGTTGCATTGTTCTTTCATGCGTTTCGAAGCCCCTGATGCAAGGGCCGAGAATGTTGCTGTGTACTATCATTAAATAAATAAAGAAACCTTTAAATTGATATTGTAACCTAGTTGTTGACATTCTTTGACGGTGCAATTTCTATACTACTTGCGCCTGTCTCTAGAAACACTTTTTAGGCCCTGATGGAATTGAGGGAAATAAACCGAACTGCACTGGGTCATTCCACGCCAAACGTCCCAGACATTGCGCTCGACCCTCTCCAATTCTATTGTAAAAAATTGTGGACGTTCATATCAGTGCACTATTTGTCCTCGGAAAGTATTTCTTGCGAAAAAAATTTTTTTTGTCTTTTACAGTGATTTGAACTTTGCCGTTGTGGGTGAAACCTAGGTTGCGAAAAAATACTATAAAAAATACAATACTTCACGGAACACCTTAAATATCTCCTATTTGCTTGAAAAGGAATGGCACTATCTTATTATCACCCATTCACGACCACTACTATGTCTCACGATGTGCTTTGTGGTGAAGCAATGCTGCAATTCTGCGCCTATATTGATTATCTTTTAAAAATTCTACGAATATTACAAACACAATAGGGCTGTATCACATGGCTGGATAGTTGGCAGTAAGCATGTTAAAAAAGTATTGAAGTGGACGACCGAGTAGTTTCGAAGTGGAAGGGGCGCGAACATTGCAAAATGCGTGAAATGCCCCATGTTCAGGCACATGTAGAGTGGTGATGCAGTCCAAGTAAAAATGCACGCTTGGTGTCATTTGGAAGAGTAAACAAAGGAGACTAATTTGTGAAAGTTTAATCGGAGTGATATTTGTTTTAGGCGAGAAACAAAACTTTATGTTGAGCGTTCGCGGCGTGCCTGGGCGCGGGCCCGTAAGTCCGCTTCACTGCGTCGCCACACTTCCGTGGGACAACGGAAATATGCCGCGCCCTCGCGGGTGGGCGCGGCATATTTGCGAAAAAAATTTTTTTCGCAAGGAATACTTTCCGAGGACAAATAGTGCGCTGATATGGACGTCCACAATTTTTTACAATAGAATTGGAGAGGGTCGAGCGCAATGTCTGGAACGTTTGGCGTGGAATGACCCCACTTGGTCATGTCGTTACAGTCTCATTCTTCACACCAGCACAGTGCTACACAAAATCAGAAAGCATCATAAAAAAACACTCAAGGAGAGACTCCTAAGCACTTCAACAGTGAGTGTTGAAAGCCAACTGCATGCACGAGCTGTAATTACTTTATGAGTTTTATAATTACTTTTATGAGTTGAGCACACTATTAAAATGCTTTCTTGTGACTTGTGTAAAGGTAGCTGCACTTACTTTTGCATGGGGTACTGGAAGCCTACATAAGTGGCTGACAGGAGCTCGTTCCTAATCCTGGCAACCATGCAAGCAGGCAGTACAACTCTATTGTACCTGCGAAGCCTTTTCCAAATCCACCTCGTGAACATCCTGCATGCCACAAATCGATATGTTCTGTAAGCAAGAAGAAAGCATGTGAAGGCCACATTAACTGTATGCTTTGCAAGTGCATGTATACTTGTGCATTTCTCGCTCGATTTTAGTGCCATTTTGTGTCACCTCCCTGTATACTGCTTCCAAGACGGCCGGGTTTAAACACACACTTGCAAAGTGAGAGTGGCGGGGTACGCTGTCACGTTGGAGATATCCCGGCAGGTCACGTTCTCCAGCGCATTTTCGGTTGCCACGCAGTGCCCACAGGTAAACCTGCATGCGTAATCACGCAGGAAGATGTTTCTTGAATGCAAGCAATTTAGCAAGCTCGCCCTTTTTTTACGCTGTTACGGTCCCCGCTATCTACTAGCTTTGCGAGGTGGCCGCGCGAATCAGCTAGTACACAGTTTGGAAGCTAGAATGACATGGCTGCTCTGATCAGCTGTGAGCATCACTTTGAAATAACGCTCCGACGGTGCTTGGCTCATTTTAGGTTGTCACAATCACACAACACTGCCGTTCAGCGCTGCTGCGCCGTACAATTAAAGTATAGCGATCTCACACGAGTCTTCCTGCAGCTAGCACACGATGAACTTTCACCGAAATGCATGAAAGCAGGTTGCGATCGAGCCCGCTCTAGATAAAGTCTATGGCACAGTAACCTTTTGTTGCGATTTGGCCATTTGGCTCGACCCGCATAGAAGGCATGCCTCTTCGTCGCGATCGGAGGATTATAGTTGCAGGCGTACGTTTACAGCCAATTAGAGAAAAGCTTGAATCACTATTGCACACGGAAGAATGTAGTTTTAAAAAATGAAAGCTTTATATGTGCCCTTCTAACAGCATAACAGACAAATTGAAATACTCCTTTGGGCCGGTCATGGTGCGGAAGAAATCACCCAAACCAATCTGGATCGTCGGACAACGCAGATTTCAGCCAAGATCGGGCTCTATCGCGATAGATGCTGGCTTTCCGAGTGTGGTCTAGAGAAACGGACATGATTGTGACTGAACGTTCGTGGCAATTATTACAAATGCTGCAATTCACGCGAAAAAATTAGTCATACATGGGAGCTGTGAACAAATATTGATGCGCGGCAAAGGAAATGTGCAGTGCTGTAAGCTTTCACGTACCAATTCATATCGCCGCCGCGTTACGAAGGTCCTCGGAGTTCTGGCTCGTCCGGTGCTCGAGTTTTGCGTTTTCTTGGTGTGTCGCCGTAAGGCTCGAAGCCAACCGCTTCAGTCACACGTTCGATCCGAGCTCGCAGCGCAGGATTCATCGCTCACTGTTTTGCCCGGTGCTGACGTACGAGCAAGATCGAAAGTAAGTAGCGCACGGAGGACGCAAGCGCGTGTTTCCGTGCTCGCGCCCGTGTGATGAAGGGAAACAAACAGCGGGTAGGGGCTCAGAAACAATGCAGTAGGATGTAGAAAGATCGCGCGCGGTCGGGGCGCGCACCGAGCAGGCGACCGGAAATGTGAGTTGCCAACACCACTGGGCAACCTCGCCAAGTAGGGCGGAAGGAGAACAACACAACATTGAATCTGGGTGACGTAAGGCGGTGGGCAGGACACCTCCTCTGGCGCCGCCCACCACAGACATAATCAGTCGGCTCCGCCAGAGAACACCTATATACGCGTTTTAGAGAAGGGAAACTGTAGAAGACAAATAATAGTAGCGGCGGCGTAGTGAAGTGCATTAGGGCGAACGGAGATGGCGCTGCAAATACCATCATCATCATCGGGAAAAGCCGCGTTTTTGCTGGGTTGCGCCCTGCCATAGCGAGAATGCTATGGCACCAATAACTGCACCAATAAGCTCAAGTGTGCTGTGAAGGCGGTATAATCGACGGCAGATATTCTACAATGCATGAACAAAATATGAATACTATAGAAAGACAGAGATGCTAGGATAATGCAGGCTGATTATCTTGTCTGTGTGTCTCCTTCCTTCGTCCCCGTTTGTTTCACGCAGTACCACCATGAAATCGTTCCAACTAGGCCGGCTAGCCGTTTTACTTCTGATTATAGAGGCACAATTATGGGCAGATTAGCTTCAGGAATACATTACATATCTAGGTTGATGTATGCGGCAAAGAATCGCTCAGCCATGAGCGCAATGTCTGTGATGCACGGACTTATCAACAGAAATTATGCACTCTCATACAAACACACACATGCACACAAATTGAAGTGGAGGAACATTACGTGAATGTGTGACAGTGCCGAAAAAAATAAAGGTCATGCTTATTGTACATGTGCTTGTTGTTGTTGGATTATTCACTTTTTAAACATGTGCTTTGAAAATAAACCGTATTCTTGCTAATTGTAGAGCCTCAACATTAAAGTATCGACAATGTTGCAGTGTAGCTCCACATGTGTCGTATGCACAGTCAACAGGAAAAGTTTGCGGGATAAAAAACTTCGTAAACGCCTATATTACCGCTTAGCCTCTGATCATAGCCCCGAATTAAATGTTTCAATGGGTAGAGGTTGTTGCGATGTACAGACAAACAAATTAGAGGCTGTGTTATGAGGCTAAGCCATAATGTACATTTTTTGTGACTTTTGCATACAGCAGAGTTTTGCTGTTGATTGTGCCCCTTTAATATCTTCTATTTCCTAGGCTTTGTTTGCGGCAACATTGTGAAGTCTTTTCATAGGCAGTGCAGTATGACAGTGCAAAGCACACCAAAAGAAGAAAAGAAAAAAGAAATGGGGTGGCATGTTATGGGCGTCACAGCCACCTGAAGTAGGCATGCTCAGCCACAAATTATGGATATTTCTGTGCTATATAAAAAGAACATGAGCAAATCCCTTGAACACAATTTGGCCTATAACATAAATATCCTTTACACTCCTTTTTTGCCCTTTTTTGCTTTCTCTTTTTTTTCTGGTGCACATTCATGGCGCTCCTGTTGAGATACAGAAATGATGGTCGATTTCATTCTGTACGCATTGTTAATTTGTGTGTGTGTGTGTCCTGATTCTTTCTCGCTGCATTTATTTTCGTTTGTTACCTTACGATATTTGGTTCCCCATCATGTTTCTTGCTGTCTTTCTCTTATTGTTGTCTGATAAGTCTTGCTTATTTCACACTGCACGCGTACAAGGTGCAACTATGTCTTGTGTTTCCTCGGCGCTCACTCGGGCAGTGTCTCCTGTTGGGATGCGGCACTGATTGTGGATGTCCACCTGTTTTATTTTATTGCTATTGTTAATTTCTTGTTTGCTTTGACTTCATTTATTTTCATGTATTATCTTAGGATATTTAATTCCCCATGATGTTTCTTGTTGTCTTTCTCTCATTTTTATCTGGTATGTTTCACTCATATCGCGCTTCGCGCGCGCAAAGTGCAGATATGTATTGTGTCCCCTTGAGCATCACGCACTTTCGCTAGAGAACGGGTTCCACGACGTATGACTCGTTAAAACAAACGACTCTCCTCCCTGCGTGATGTTTTCTCTTCTGTTATTCTTTATTTCTTCCTCTCGTTTTTGAGTGTGTGCGTGTGTGTACACGTTTTTCATGGACCAAACCATTCATGATTGTTCGCGTCTGCGCTGCGTCTCTTTTTCTATCCTCCATTTTCCGTGAAGCTCGGCGCGGGGATGATCCTTTAAACCGTACAGGTACCGACCACGCACAGAGCAACCATTCTCGCCCCTTTCCCCCCCCTCCCCCCCCCCTCCCGCTTCTTGGTACTCCGCACACAACAACGGCATTGTGCTTCAGCGGTTCTGCGCTGCACTGCGGGAGTTGCAGCACCATGGACTTAGGTGATGGCAGCGCGAGTGTCTGCAAACGCGTGCTTACAATCTGCTACCAGACGACCTCGGCCCACCCGTTCGTTATTATGGAATCGCCTTGCAGACGCGGACGTCATCTTGCACTAGCCCTTGCTTCTAGGACACACCTCTGTATCCCCCCCCCCCCCCTTTATTCTTTTTTTGTGAGCTCTCCCCTATCCACCTTCCACTATCCACCTCCCAGCAGTTTGTGGATAGCCTACCGCACAAGTCCCATTTTTTATTCATAGTCTTAACGTTATGCGAATTTGATACAACACATTGTGAGGCACAGAGGAGCCTTCCCATGATCGATCTTGTGGAGAAAAGGGTGGGCCAGCAACTCTCAATGCTTCACTGGAAAATCCTCCTGGAAAGTGTACAAAATAACGAGGTCCATTAGATAATTTGTGCACATAATATGAAAGCTTCATTGAAGATTCTTACTTCACTTATCTTCTAGCAGTCTAGTTTTTAAGCACATGTTACTTAATAGTGAGATACTGGTAAGTAGTTCGTTGTGATCTTCGTACTTGCTGCGCGGCACACATTTATACTAAATGCACAAAGGCAAAGAAACGCGAAATAACGTTACACGTGCACTTTGAAAGGATCCGCAATGTTAGTGAAGTCCATCGCGCAGTTACACATGCTGAACTCAAGTGTCTTGTCAAAAGCCGTTGCAGTGTTACTAGGCGCCAATAATACGCAAAGATGGACATATTGCCCGGCTGAGTGTTTCCGGAAAAACAAACGAACTGATTATCGCAACTCAGCGAATGGTAAAAATAGGCGTTACACGCACATATAAACACATGACGACGTGATAAACACATCGGCTCTTGACCGGAATGACGAGGGTTTGATTCCAGCCGCGGCGGTGGTATTTTCCAAGGACGCGAAAATGCTAGAGGCCCGTATACTGCGCGTTATCAGTGCACATCAAAAGGAACATCAGATGGTCAACACTTCCGGAGCCCTCCGCTACGGCGTACCTCATGATCATGTGGTGGTGTCAGCACTACTACACGAGAAATTATGTGTGATAGCCGCAGTCTTTTGCGTAAGTTTACATTCACTGAAAGCATGAAGTTGAAGCCTTGTCGTATGAAATAATATCGCACAAGATTGTTTTTTTATGTGAAGGGGCACTTTCGTGAGCCGTTCGAATGACCTTGCGACATCGGTGCTGCCTCCACGGGGATTCCTAAACGCGCATTTGTGTCGCGTCGTTCCTATGTATGCGCCTAACGCCTCTTTTTTGCCTTTAATTTCGCTTAGACAGCGCGCTGTATAGAACAACACGCGCACAGCATCAGCGGCGATAAACCCCAACAAACAAACAAATGCACGACTTACCATGTGTGCGCTGGACTGGGCCGAGCTTGCATGGTTGCGCGCCGCGGCATGGCTAAACCACCACTGTCGCAGCATGACATAGGTTGCCCTGCCGTGACATAACTTTAGCGGTCAGCGACGAGAACACATTGACACTGCCCCGCACAAAACACGCACGCTCTTCCAACTCAACCGCACCATTCTCATGCCGCGTTCACAGAGCCAACTGGCCATAATTTCGATATCCGCGACACGGCTGAGCTTGCTTCGCGCACCAGCGGCACAGGCACTGGCACACGACAGAACCCTCGCACCGGCGTTGTTCGCTGTTCTGTTCATCTCTCCACCCACCTGCGTTTGCTTTTGCTTTTAGGAGCGAAGCTCCTTAGGGCATAGGCTAGTCCGGCGTCGTCGTCGTCGTCGTAGCCACCTCTAGGTCTCAGAATGATCACGAGATGGCGCTGCGGTGCTCCTTAGCTAGTACGTGAAATGATCGATAGGTGGCGCGGAGGCGCTCGCTGCGTGCTCTAGTGTGATAGGAGAGCGCTAGATGGCGGCTGCGGATTCACAGTATACCCACGTAGTGAATGATGATGAGTGGGGCGAAGCTTCCGTCCGTCCGTCCGTCCGCCCGCCCGTCCGGACAGATGCGGACAGATGAAGGGGCAACGGAAGCCACGGCTTATGTAAACGGTAACCACCACAGCTCACGACCAATGAAGAAAACACGGCTCCAGTACGAAAACGGGAAATCACGGCTCACGAATAAAAAATTTCTTGTATATATACACACAGTGTTTGTCACGTCTTTGATGATGTACTGGGCAAGATTCACGGAAGATTCACGGTTTTTACGGATGAAACTCCGGAGCTTCGCCCACTCATCATCATTCACTCCGTGGATATGCGTGGATTTTTTAAAAGACGATAGTCTTTCTTGGGATACTTCAACGCGGAAATTTTGGTCTGTCTGTCTGTCTGTCTGTCTGTCTGTGTGTGTGTCTGTCCTCCTGCGAAAGGTGAACCCCTTCCCCAACGACCATCCAGCTTGAAATGGTAGCTACCTTCATACTTCTGAACACAGTCGACCAAAAAGCAAATATTACGCATATCTGAGGCGCAACATCAATACGTAAGTATTAGACGGTGTGTTCCTTTAGTAGAAAATACATAGATGCGTAATTCTAAAGACCCTAGTGCTTTTAGGAGGCGCAAAAGCGGACGTTTCCTACGCAGTTCTGCGTACTACGCAAGCTTCTTGCGTTTCCCGATATCATGGCCAGATGTCGCCCATATCTCACGCTCGTGCCGAACGGGTAGCACAAGGCAGCGGAACGGCCGCCCGCCACTCCGGCCGGTCCCTTTCTCTTCTCGCGTCTCTTCGTTTTCCCTCTCGCTTGCGCAACTCGTCGGGGAAATAGAAACACGCGAACCGGGACTCATGCAGTACGGCCGGTAGAAGGCTATCGTCTTTCGACAACATTTGCAGCGAAGCACGGAGATACGCGGCCAATTTTTTTCGTGTTGTCCCCTTGGGCGCGCATGCGCCTTTAATGTCGTACTAGAAGTGTGGTAGTGGAATTCTTGGCTTTCTTTCTCTTGTAGTCGGTGCCGATCGGTGCGCGTCAGGCAGGCCGTCCGGAGACGTGATCCGACTGCGTGCGCCCACGCACGGAGCTCGCAGACTATGTTACGCTTCCTTCAACGGAAGAGTAAGCCCCGCGGCTGACTCTGCATTACTTTCACGTAGAATTCAAGAACTCTGGGTAGGGTAATGAAGTTGTTTAACCCTCGCAGTACTACCTCTACAGCTAAGTAAGTCTCTCGTAATTGTGTATTTATGCTGTTTCATTTATGCACATGTTTATTCATGTCTTTATTATATGTAGTTTCGTAGTTATGATGTGTGTATATTTGTAGTTATGAGACTGTGTCGTAGTTATGATGTGTAGACTTGTAACGTATTTTGTAATATGTAGTTGACACCACTGTATGCCATAGTCTTGCGCACGGACTGACTTAGTCATGTCTTTTTCTAGCTTTTTGTCCGTGCACCCAACTTCTGACAGATGTTGAATAAATTTGAATTTAATTGAATTGATGCGAGCCTTCAGTAACAAGCCGAAGACGTTTGCTTGATCTTGCACGACCGCGCCTGGTCACCCTTCGCTGTGCAGCTGTAGTAGCAGTTGTCTTTTGCGAGTTTTCCTTCTTAGGACCCAGGGAGAGGGCGGCATCGCAAGAGCTCCATGATCATTTGATCGGCAGAAGAAACAATCACTCCAGCTATATGACACGCTGTAGAAAATATAATCGGAATTGTTGCCTAAAATTTTCTAAGCGCGGTCGTCAGCAGATTGTTTCGAGAATGATTTAAGGGCTGCCCACACTACCGGCAAACTCGCCGCAACAGCGCACCGGCCTCCGGATGCCTGAGAGGGCAGCCGAGCGAGCACTGTCTACACTGCACACCACGTTTCGCCGGCGAGGCAGTCACATGATACTTCGCGAGCGTGAGACGCCGAGGTTTCGCGTGCTTCGAGTCTCGCTCTATCGCGGCATGATCATGTGACTGCGGCGTTTCGCTCGCTTTGCGTTGTCTACGCGTGGACACCGAGAACTTCGTCAGGGCTGCTTTTTTGTGTGATGAATAGTGAAACTGCGTATAGGACGCTGGGCAGTGACGCCTGATGACGGTACGAACACGGATATATCGCAACGGCAGTGGGTGTAATCACCCGGTGTGCTGCCTCCTACTGCGACATCGGCGCTTCGTATACGACGCCGAATGGTTGAAGTGCAGCCCAGCTGGATACACGGGAACATCGAGGACCGTTGAAGTTTAGTTCGGCTACTCGACTTGATAGAGGAACAGCGGCGTGCTTGCAGTAAGTGGTAATAACAAGCGGTGTGTTCTATACATGCAGGGAAGTGCTGATCGGGAAAACAAACCCAGGCGCGTCTGTGTGTTCGTGTCGTATTGTAGGTCTGTGTGAGCCACGACTGCGCACTGAAAGGTGAGTGCCACGCGAGCTAGTGCGCTGTGTCCCCTAGCGTGCTGTTTCTTGTGAGCTATGCGAGGAGTTTGCTTTCCGTTTGCCGGCGCTACAGCAGTAGCCGCTTGTTGCGGTCCGATCGTCTTCAAATATAATTTTACGCCAGCGATCAGTTGCTCTTCTGAATTTCGTAATAGCTTTGTGACGTACAGCAAATGCTGTTCCCAGCCACCCGAGCACAATATCGAGGCGCGGGCAATTACAATGTTACAATGTTCATACTTGTAAATAAATTTTTGATCAACTTTATTTATTCGTTTGAATGTCTATCTATTTATAATGTGTGTTTGTTTTTATCCTAATGAGACGGGTACAAATATCTCTAGAACACTTTCGCGAAAATTTCTTTCGCGAAATTGAGGATCGTCCTATTGCAAAAGCCAGCGCCCCCAGTGCATTTCCAGTACGTTTCTTGTACTGGGAGCACTGGAAACGCGCTGGGAACAATGATATTTCACTGGGCGGTACACACTGGGACGCTGGCAGCGCTGGCTTGCACTGGTGTGTGCTGGCGTTGTACCGGGACAAGCTGGCGTAGCTGGAATGTCACTGGTACCAGTGAGAGGTTCGCTGGAAAGCGCTGTACACTGGGAGGCTGCGCGCTGGCACGAGTGCGGAACACACTGGAAGCAGCCCAAGAGATGCTGGCGCTGGTTTCACAGGCGCACGCTGTGCACTGAGCCAGTATTAGTTGATAAATTTCACTAGGTTTGAGGACTCTGGGAACCTTTACGGCTTGGCCGTACTTCATCGCTGCGAGCTACAGTGTGCAGCAATTCGCGGCGTACGGCGTCCGCGCGCACTAAGCCCTAGCAGCTGTGAGTGTTTACATTTGTGCATTTTCCCCGCACTTATATACACGCAATGTCACGTCTGTGAGCCACTCTGGTAATAGTCCTGCTGTAGTGTTTACTTGCGTGGAGGAGTCGGTGCAAATAAGAGTAAAATTTTACACCGCCGCGCAATTTAATGACGCTCTGAAAGCGTCGACCCCAACTCACGCAGAAAAAAAAAAACCATCGATCGGTATCACCACACTGCAAATGCTTCTCTGGCGATTGCTCCACCTTCAATTACTTTAGATGCGCCAAAAAGTAATCATATGACAAAGCTTCTTGAGCTAATATTGGCCGCGAGGCCCACCACTGCTGTGGTCGGCGCTGCGATCGTTTTGACGTCATAGGTAGGACGCCCCTTCCTACTTTGCTCGCTGCGCTGCGTAGCTCCCTTTGGTAAAACGTGACGTGCGGTTCAAATAGCGCATTTTAAATCTTTTGTTGTCTTAATGATCAGCATGGAACGTTCGCTTCTGGGCATGGCAAGTTCATTATCGGTATGCAGAGCAGTATTCGACCATCTTTCGCCGTGTGGTAGCGTAAAAAATATTGTGTAAAGCCTAAAATTTCATGACGTACCTGTTTGCATTCGTGATTTTCTTATCCCTGCTTCTGAAAACTTATGTGGTGATATGAAGAACGTAGTCTTTTCATATACATTCGCTTTAAAACACATTAACATGCCGTTCTCATTGTTTATTTAATTCTGGCTCCGCCATTTTTTCCATTAAAACTAAGTAATATTTCTGCCTGTGCGAATCTGGCGTGCCCTAATCGGCATGTACAGAACGAGCTCGTGCAAGCACTTGCTGGTGATAGCTGAAGCTTTTAGAAGTGCTGCCAAATTAGCCTCCTCATGTTAATTGTCGCTTTGTTTTACACGAACTTAATTGACATGCTTGGGCACGTAAGCAAAACTTCCTTCGGAAAGCAGCCGCGAATTCTCGGACTGTTTGTCAATAAAGTTCTTGATGCTGGAGAATGGCAGGCTAACTGTAAGCGAACAAAAGAAGAAAATAATAGGCCAGGTTTGCGTTCAGACGCGCATGGCTTAACACACCGCAGCTCGTCGATTTGAAGTTAGACATGGTTCTTACATAGCCTTGCTAGGTCTCACTTCGCAACCAATTTAGCCGTAGCGCAGTCAGCCTTGACTCAATAAATCCTATATTATTAACATGCATTGATTAGCCTTGGCTTAATTACGTCGGTCAACTTGATAATACATATTTTAATTAGTATTAGCCTCAGTCATGCTTTAATTAGACATGACTTACTCAGTCAGCCTAACTAGGTCCGGCTTAGTTTTATTTGAAATAGGCTTGTATAATTAGTAATAAATTAATTAGGCTTTGTTTAATTAGTCTTGGTTTCATTGGTCATAAGTTTATTAGGCTTGGGTTAATTATAATTACCTTATATATATATATATATATATATATATATATATATATATATATATATATATATATATATATATATGACTTAATTAATATGAGATTAATTAGGCTTTGCATAGTTTAATACGACCGGTATAATTAGCTTTAGCTTAATTGCGCTAGTTTGAGTAGCATTAGCTTTAATAGGCTTGGATTCATAAGTATTCCTTTAATGAGGCTCGTCGTAATGAGTCTTAGCTTAATTAGCCCCAAATATGCTAGTTTATTTGGCTGTACGACAAGCTGATGCAAAAAGTAAACCTACCTACCGTAAAGAAAACTGCGGCGATTGCTAAGCCAGCACTCCTAAGCATGCTTGATAACGCGCCAGTCTGCCGATCATTCCCATATGCTGTCGACAGTGCGAGCGGGCCGCTTGCGCGGTGGTATTCTGACATGTCCTGATTCAGTGGCACATTTTATTCGCTGCTTCACTATCACTTGCATTCGTTCAACACAGGACATGTGAAATGTGACGTCAAAAATATGTCATAATGAATCATCAGCGTGTGCATAGTCTCATATGGCGTTGGCTATGGCTCATGATAGTAGCAACTCCTTACCTGGTTTTGCCACCAGGGGCACGGAATCGTCGTATACTTGCCCCGATTATCGGTTCACTAAAATGCTTTTTTGGAGGACGGTCATCAGGCAGGATGGAAGCGCTCGGGGTGCCCACAACAAAAAGACCCGCGGTGGCATACGCGCAGAAATGTGGAGTTGTAGCAGACGACAAAACGCGGCATCCTATGAGTGACGTCAGAGCATAGGTGGCGCGACAGTATGTCCTCGAGGCCAATACAATAATTTTAGCTTTCTCAAGCCGCCAAGCCCCGATCGGTCTGTCCCAGTATGCTCCCAGTGAAGCTTGGGCATAGCGTACCGGCCGAGTCCGTCTACACGGGAACGGCACTCCAAGCCTTAAGAATACGCTACTACGACGAATCAAAATTACTGCTCAGTACAGCCTGAGCATCGGTTAACCTAAACAGATGATTTTTATTTCTTCGCGGTGCTTGAAGGTGAAGCGGTAAGCATCGAAGCGACGCGCTTTGAGCGAGCACATATATGTCACGGAAAATTGCTACCGCACTCTTCTCTGACGCAAATGCAATCACACATATATGTCGATCACTACGGCTTACTGAACAAAGATGATGCGAGGATTCCCACTGCACTGCGCTTCCTTTTTGCGAAGCGATTAACAGTTGTGAGCTTTGATGAACCTGTGTACGTCAGACACTGGTACTGCCGCTGTCCTAAAATACCACCGTTTGAGCGAGAAAACAGCTAAGTGCCACTTGAAGTACACGTTCAATTATCGAGCGGCAATATAGTCTACAGAAAACGCATCTACATACATGTCGACTATTCGTAAGAGCAAGAAAAGGCTATCGAGCTCTGCCGTAACATCCGATAGTCCCTGCCCGTCGGTCCACTTATATCATTTTTTCAGTATTAGATATGAATTGTATAATATACTGACTGCTGTCGCCATTATTCGAATGCCATGCGTGATCGGCGGCTTGTTTCATTTCTCTGACAAACGTGTGAGGGGCAACTGCGCATAAAAAGCGCGTTCGTCTTGTGCGTACCACTACAAACGATGTCTGACTGCAGGTCACACCGCTGACTAACCTGTTTACGGTCACTCCAACGTATTCTGGCATGGCGCAGTGGTAGTGTGCTCGGTTGCCAATGCGGAGATGCCACGTTCGAATCCTGGTCTCAAACGGTTTCCTTCTTTTTTTTTTGTTATGCGTCCTCTCGCTTTTTTATATTTGTATATTATTGAGCATGCATGGCAGGGAAGCACCACTTGTTTTTTGCTCTAAAGCGGTTTTGCGTGCCAGTAACCCCCGCCTCCCAGTATCCCGTGGCACTCCAGCGTGCCAGTATACAGCGTCACACTGGGCCCATAATCAGGCATGGCGCTGGACGCTGGCTCCCAGTGGCGCTGGGTTTTCCAATAGGGCGGGTACAGAGAAAAAAATGTATGCAAAGCGCAATCAAGCTGGATTCGGTCTCGGCGGCTCGCGAGCGTGGCCATAGCAACAAATCCTCCGTCGCTGATAGATCACATCGCCGCCGGCTCCCGGACAATTTGGATATCGGCACCAAATTGTCCGGCAAGCTCTGCGGCGAGGAAATCTTGCCGTTTCCGAGGAAGATCGCCGTCGCGCGGCGAGTTCAGAACGGCAAACGGCGAACGGCAAGCTGCTTTGTCGGTAGTGTGTCCGTGCCTCTACACTGCTCCCTGCTTGCTAGCTCAATACATGTAAAGCTGAGCAGGTCTTTCAACTTTGCATCCGATGTCCTAGCTGTCAGTACCGGATCAGAAGCACTCGTTTGCCACCCTGTGTTGCCTTCCTTGTGGATATATGCCAGAATAATTTCGCACGAACATCGATTAGCATCACAGAAGAAATTAGCGTAGGGACGTTTCCACAGTCAGGAAGCGAATGTTGATCTGCACGGCATCATGACGTTGCCTGAAGCCTCGTGCACCGCTGCCCGACTTTACATGCTGTGGGCGGCGACTTTACATGCGGCAGGCTGTGAAGCGCTGCGAGGTGGTATCGCTATATCCGCTTGCGATCACCGTACGTTCTTTCAGTAGCTCTACATTGTCCGCAAAGCAGGTTTCGGAAGTTCGAAAACCGGCAATCACTGCTGGTGCTTCCCCCGCAAGGTAATGCCGTAATGATGATGGTGATGACGTTCCTGAACACATACGGCACTCACCCACCAGGGGGGATTCGCCAGGGACTATTTCATAATTACGTTTTGTTTTGAAATTTGTGAAAGGAACAGATGAAAAAGAGGATATGTACGGAATGGCCGTAGGTAAAACAACTTCGTCATTGTCGCTACAGAGACGCCATTTTGAAGAGTCTGCCCAAACAGCTATCAAAAGGCTGACAAATCATGCATGTCACCTCGAAATATAGGCATCTCCAAATTCGGCTGCCTTCGGCCAACTCAGGCACAGCGTCGAATGCTGCTGGGGTTGCATTCTGAGGAGTAGTGGCCCTGTGCTGATCACGCGTCCTAGAGCGTCCATATTGCAGCGAATCTCGGCGAGCATTGTGGTGACTTGATCGTTATATTTGACCGCAGTTAGATATTCGTCTGCAACCTTATAGTCGGTGAGATGCTCCTCAAGCGAGTAGTTAAGCTCCGAGAGCTCGTTGTTGGTTGGCGATAAACAGTCGCAAATACCTGAGAGCTTGGCTTCGTCCGAGGTATAATCTTGCACTAGCGACCATCCACCTGAAGAATCTTCGTATTCTGTGCTCAACAAGCTGACCGCTTCGCTTTGAGCCGGTATCAGTGTAGCTCTTGCAATAGAGGTCGGGTGTCCACGCCGGTCACGAACGATCAAGCCGATCGTCGCCGCCAGAAGCGCGAAGCAGGGGATTAGAATGTACCCTAAGACATCCGATCAAGGGGACGAGTACGCACTACTGGTTTTGGCACGAACATTTATTGCATGCGGAGAGTTGAAAGGGGCTCGAAGAGATCAATATGGACAACTGAAAATTGTACTGCTGGACGAGGAAGTGGTCGTAACGCATCGATACGAACAGTATATTGCAACATAGTGAATGGCGAAAACACAGGGGCTAAGCTGCTTGTGCTTGCAAAGCCGGGCTAGAGAGAGAGGAAGAGCAGATACGGCTTCGAGGAGGATGCAGAGGAAGGACACGTCGAAGAGGCAGAAAGGAAGAGGGCACGGAGACAAAGAAGTGGAAGCAGTAAAATAAGACAACGGAAGCAGATTAAGAAGAGTGGGAGGAGACGCACCAACATAATGAGATTGAAAAAGACCGAGAGAGGAGGAAATAGCTTCACGGGGTCCTCAGGCACCCCTCCCGACCCACTCTTGCTTTATTGGTTGGCAGGGGTTGCAGGCCGCACCCGCGATGGGACCACAGGACCGCGAACCTCCGCCATTCGGTGAGCCCTCTGTCAGGCCTGTAGTAGGGCCTGGTGGTCTCCGCTTCACAGGACGCCCTCCCAGTCTTCTTCCGCGCTTAACTAGGTGCCGCTTAAGGCGGAGCATTGCCAAAGTATGTGCGGTAGCGAGCAGTACGATTCGCTGCAATCCGGACATTGCGGCTTCATCTATGCTGAATAAAGGCTCAATCTGCCTCTCGAAGGCAACAAGTCCGTCTGAAGCATTCGCAAGAACAAGGATGTTTTATGAAAATGAACAATTTTTGTTTCGTGAGATTAAACGCGTGACGAGCGGAGAATACGTTGCTCTCCAAAAACGTAGCCCTGCCCTGCTGCTTACGAGGTAACCATGACCACTGCCGATTACATGCAGTGAAAAGCGAACAAAACCGCCTGCGTTCGCAATTTCGATCTGGCCACTGGTAGTGCGTGGTGATTTCGTTAAAGCTGAGTAGCGGGCCTCGGTGCTCTCCTCACTCCCCGTCACTTCGCTCGCCACGGTTGCCGCGGTGCGTGAGTCCACGCGCGTGGTCGTGCGCCAGCCCCTTGGCGTTGGGAAGGTCTCGGCGCACGTCAGTCCCCACGTGGGCCGGAAAACATTTGATGGTCTGATGACCCATGGCTCCCTTGTTGCCGATGACAGCGGCCGCTTCCCCCGATATCAGAGCCGGAGGCCAATTTAAAAGTGCCCCTTACCGCTGTGCTAAGCGCGACCTGGTGCGCGTTGCACTCGGCCTCCGCATTTATGGCTACTTCTTCAAGGATGCGCCTGCGGCCCTGGTGGTCGACTGCCTCAGCACCTGTGCCTTAGTCTGTGCTTCAATGATTTCCGATAAAGAGTTGTGAACCCCTAACCGTTCAAGCCTTTCCGTGCTCGTGGTGATGGGGAGGCCTAGCACCGTTCTTGTGCTCTTGCGTTTTAGTGTCTCTATCTTGGCCGCCTCTCTCTTAGTCCATATCTGCGGCGAGGTTAGGTAATGTACGTTACTCATGAGAAATGCTTGTTAATATCTCGGGAAATTGCGCGCGCTGCGCGTTCCTTTGTGGTTGGTCATCCTTTGGATCAGCTCGAGCATGTTCTCTGTTTTGTACATCAGGTTCAGTTCAGAACAAGCGAGCATGTAGTAAAAATCTAGCTTACGCTATCAAGGCACTGTATGGTTCCTTTGCCTAAGTAGCCCTCGCAGTTTCAATCTCAACCTCATTTTTTTCTAATTTATAGCGTCAGTATGTGTTTGGCGCGGTGGGCCCGAAATTGAAGAAAAAAGTGCATGCACGATCTACTCATATTGCATTTGTTTGAATTCCTATGAACTTTGACTACCTGTTGGATGTAGTGTATTGCCTGATCTAAATACTATAATAAATGTTTGACGTTGGTACACAGCCTTCTTAGGCTTTCATTGTTTGCTGACAGCGAGATGCGTAGTTATTTACGAAGCAAAGTTCGCGGTTTCATGTATGCCGCAAGCCTTATTTTAAAAGAACAGAGCTGACAGAGAACAGAGCTCAAAAGAACAGAGCTCGAAACTCATCGCGTTAGTGGGTGTGCATCGAAAAGGGTAAATTGGGGGGCCCTTCACATGTGCCCTAGGCAATTCAAGTGCAAGACGAACACGGCTTCTGTCAGTGCAATATACTTCGTTTTGAACACGTCGGAATTAATTTGTTTTGGCATGCGAAGGCAGCACGAGGGCGCGCGGACCCGCATGCGATTGACAGCAACGGGTCCGAAATGACAGGTTACTACTCACAGAAAAGGCCATGGATAATATTGAACTTCAAATGCAGAACTGTTGCAGCGCCGCCTTTCGAACACTGACATTGATGAGCGCATATGAAAGGATAGAGTTTATGAGTGTATTTAATTGGATTACATGAAGACAGTTGAATATTTGCGGATGTATAACAGCAGGCATTGTTCTGACGGACATCCTCCACCTACAAACACGATCGTTCAATAGCGTCTGCACTTCTGACAGTACAACATAAACTAAACACTTCCACCACGAATATTTAGAAGGCAGGTGAGCCTTCTTTCGTGCTATTGTCATAGCATTTATGCGAATTGGTCAACACGTCTACATTCAAAGCAAATGCTGATATATCCGCCGGAATGATTCGTCATTTAACGTTCATGTAATAAAATTTATATGTGTACGGTTGTATTGGCAGCGTTGGGAAAAATTGTATACCTCAAACTTCCACTTTTATTGTGCGCCATTCGAATTACCTTGTATTGCCTTGCAGTTAGGGTGCCTTGATAAGGCTTTATGAGCATGCCCAAGCTACGACACATGACAGAGTAACGCGAGGGCAGTGCCTCTTGCGGGACAGCACCGCCATTTTTACCTAACGGCCACCGTGCACTCGGTTCCTTTATTGTGCAATGTCACCGCATGAGCTGTTGGCGCTGTTTCGAGGGAGCGCTAGCAACCACTGGCGGCTTCCAGTTAAGTAGCTGCGTCCGTGAACCAAGTTGCTAGGGGCCACGAAACGGCGAGCCTGATGACGCAAAGGCGGAATGCTTGGCCTTTATGATGCATCAGAGAGCGAGTCTAAAATCGAGGCAGAAAAACATCCACTAGCACTTCCAAAACAGAACAAAACAGGGAGGACAAAGAAAGGAAAACAAGTGACCTCCTGTGACTGTTGTCTTTCCTTTGTCGTCCCTGTTTTCTTCTCTTGTCGAAGCCTTAGTAACTGTCTTTCTCTCTAAATCCTGCACCACCTGGCCCAGCTAGTAACTCTTATCACCTCATTTTGTTATACATTGGACTCTTTTGTAAATAGCCCTCCTACCGCGGTATTGCCACCCTCCTGTACCTGTTATCTTTGCTTTGTGCTACCTGTTTTATTTTTGAACTCGTAGTCACTGTTTTTCTGACAAAATTAGGTACCAACTGCTTTTCCTTAACGGACCACCGCGAGCGTCGTTCGAAACTCACGAATCCGACATAACAAGCTGGGACAGCCTCAAGCAGAAACTGCGCGACGTGTTTGGTAACTTACACAATCGGCAGCTGGCTGCTACGAAGCAACGTTCCATGCGGGTCCAAACATATATGGAACCTTACGTCGCCTATATTCTGGACATCTTGGCTTTATGCAACAAAGCCGACGTCAGGATGTCCTAGCCAGACAAGGTAGCCGACATTCTAAAAGGCATCGCTGACGACGCGTTCAACCTGCTCGTCTTCAATAATGTCACCACTGTTGACGACGTCATGAAAAAATGCCGTCGCTTGGAACAGGCTAAAAGCCGGTCAATCGTCCATCAGTTCGCCTGCTTGCCCAATACTGCAGCGACGTCGTCATGTGAGGACGTTTCTCATCCGTCCACTAACTACGACAATGTTACACGCATTGTCCGGCGTGAGGTGGAGGCCGCCTGTCCTAACACGACCGAAGTGAAGAACTTCTCGCCACCTGCAGTACCGGTTTCGTTCATACAAGCCTATAGTTCGTGAGGAGATTACGAACATGGGTATTCATGCGGCGCCCTTGCCCCCACGCTCCGATGTCCCCCTAACTTCGCGACCCCATCCCGTCCTGTATCAAGCTTCGCCAAGCACACATGGTAGACATAAAGAATGCGTTCATACAGTTACAAGAACGCGTCATGGGAAAAAAAATAATGATAACAGTAGTTATACCTAAAATGCGTACATAGTCGTTAAGGATGAAAAATGTCATTACACAAAGCAAAAACGGCAAAGTTA
>JABSTT010004191.1:0-22915 GCA_013339685.2 Hyalomma asiaticum | reverse complement strand
GACGTTGCTCTTCCGCGCGATGTTCAATCGCCACTTTTTCTGCTTCCGTGACAAAAAGCGTGTCGACGTGCGTTGCCCTCGACGTGTCACTGGCCGCAGGCATCGCTTGCGCGGCTGCAGCTTCGGTAGATGTCGTAACCACGCTGGCGCATGCCGCAGAGCTGGTTGCCGTCGATTCACTCGATGCTGCTGGTATCCGAGACCGACGCTTGCGTTTTTTGCCGAAGGCATGAGCCGTCGCGAACTTGCGTCGCCCGCCTGCCATCGTCACGTCCGAAGTTTTTTTGACATGGCGTCGCGCATTGTCAGGCAGACGAAACCCCCGATTGTCCAATCAGAGAGCAGGATTCACCCCACGTGGTACAAACGGGCCAATGCCGTGCGAATATTTCTTTTTTTCGATGACGTGTAGCTCCATAGTCGCCAGACTTAGGGGATTTTCCCGCTAAAAACGGAATTTAGAAGAATTCAGCTCTCGAATGACTCCAATATGGCCGCGCTGCTGCTAACGGATACCGCAGACGACGGCATTGAATTTGCCACTTTTCGGGGGGCGTTTCCGAGCGAAAGTGGTCATGAAGCTCTCTTTAGAGCACAATAACAAAATAAATACTAATCAGAATACGTCAATATTGCAGCAATAGCTTCTTTTGGACGTCTAGATTGCAAAAAAAAAATATTTCATAAAGTCGATTTTTTGGCGATTTTTTGCTTTAAAAGACCCGTGTCTCCCCTTAAGGCAATCAAATGTAGTGTCTCATATGCACGCATTCTAGGTTAAATATTTTCACACAGAATCCAGATAAATGTCTCATTTGGCTGCATATTGGCGGCAGTGTGTTCAAAACTACCTAAAATGTGGCAGTAACACATTCCCAACAAAAAAATCCGAAGTGCCCATTGTGTATTCTACACTTCTCTTAGCGGCATTTCAAATTACTAAGCAAGAATTCTGTAGTAGATGTCAAAATTCTTTGTGGATTTCAACATTATATTATGTCCAAAGATACTCTGTACAAAATTTCATGAACATCTGACAACATTAAGTGCCTGAAAGTTTCTGCAGTACATGTAGACAACTTTCACATGTTGTGTAAAAACTGTTAGGCACTTAAGATTGTCAGAATGAATACCTTGTTAGAAAATGTTGGACAAGTAGCTGCTCCGAAAGGCTCATTTTCTGCTCCAAAGTGAGCTTTTGGCTGCCGTAGAAGCTGTGTTGAACTGGCTTCACCCAAGCACGTAACTTTCCGTGTCATCATACTGGCATTTAGGTGTTAGGCTTTTGGTGCTGCGACCTTCATTTTCTCTGCTAATAATAAACCTACATTCTCTCAATTGAAAAGAATATAGTTCTCAACTCTACCAACCTAAACTAATTTCAGATTTGGCTTTAGTTTTCCCTTAAAGGGCCCCTAAACCACCTCCGACATTTTTTTGAACATTTCAAGTTAACATGCGCATCAAGTTGAGAATGGCGCTACGATGAACGATGTCAAATGTGGCAGCGCTACGCGCTGCAGCCGCGCCAGAAACTCGAAAAACATTCCCATGCGCCTCACCGGCGATTTCCGGCATGCCAGAGTTAGCTGCGACGACATTGTGGTTTTTGGTGACGTCAGAAGAGTCCAAGCTCCGCTGATCGGTTGAAGGAGAACTTCTACTTCTGGTTAGTCTGCTAGCAAATGCATGCACTCCCTGCCTGTGTTTTTTATCTCATTGTCGTTTGTGTGGTGTTCGCGCGTGCACGCTTGTGAATTCGTAACTGCGCTACGTACGCAAGCGAGTCAGGTACAGCCGACTAGAAAGTGCAGCAGCTGTCAGAACACAACGGATAGCGCTAGCACAGAGCATTGGCACAGCACCAACAGAACACTTACGCGAACGCGGGAGCCTGGCGGAGGTGCGTCAACCGGAAGTGGACTGCATGTCATCGGCGATGTATGTCACGTGACATTTGGAGGAGCACTCGGCGAGGAGGTGGCACCAGCAAGCAGCCGGTGCGTCGCAGGAGAGAGCGAAAATCCAGACGTCGCGTTTTGATAATCAAACACGTGTAACTCCGCTACTTCGGCACCGTTTCGAAAAATTCTTGCGGCTGCGTACACCGGCACAAAAAGCAACGCTACAACTAAATTTTGACCTCTGGGTGGTTTAGGGGCCCTTTAAACGAACTAATTTTGCCAGTGCTGCTGCGGTATAATGATTTTAACAAACATGGTATAAAAGAGTATACTTCGCCTTCTTTTATGATATGGATTGGTGAAAATTCTGGGGATGACGGCGTGTTCAAGGGGGCCGGTAAATCATTAGAGAAATATAGAAGCAGCGTGGCACAGGAGTGTGTGCTGACTAACAATCCAAACGCTTTATTTCCAGAAGTGTAAAGTAAAGGTGTCATTGAAGTTCGGGAAAAAGAAAAGAAAAAGGACAGGCATTTCCCTTGGAAATGATCTAGCTATTTTGTTCACAGGGAGAGGGATGGGGGAACTGTCGCGTGCATCGTGGCTTGTGAATATGTCTCAGAAAAGTCCTGTGCAGTGTTTTTGTTGGTCAAGAATGCGGGAAAACACATTCTGTATAATGCACAACCTTCAAAACAGGCTAATTTCACACCCTGTGTACACCATGTATACTATGCATTATGAAAGCTGAAGCTAAGGCAGGAGTGAAGGTTGTGTATAATGCCCATGACAAACTGAGCTTGCTGTGCAAAATAATCGGTAGAGTTGACATGTCATGCGAGTTACAGTTCATTGAGTGTACTGCACAGATTTTGTGTAGAACACTCACATGTAACTGTAGCTGTATACATATTGGGCAAATGGGTAGATGCATTAATGTTGCCTGTGAGAGCATGCAGCTTCACTCAACGGTATCCCTTTGAGTCAACTCATGACCATTTGTTATAGGTGTGGCTGCCGCCCAATTTTTGATAGATTCGAAGCGTTAGAAGATATCGTGCACAGTGTGCACATGAGATTTTTTTGAGACATTTTGCATACTCGCAAGTCGCAACGCATGTATCAGGTCACCATCCCCCTCCCTATCAATAAAGGAACTGAGTTATATCTGAGGTTAATGCTCATGTGTCTTTCTCTTTTCTTTCCTTATCATTTGTGTGATCGTATGATGCTGTTGTACAGTGCTTCCTAAAATAAGGCATTTAGTTGTTTTAGTCTTCACTCTGTTTCATGCCGTTTCTATATTTTTCTGGGAATAAATCCCTGCAAAACCGACGTTCCTAATAGATGTGTTGCATTGCATCTGCAGGTGTACGAGACATCCGCCATCAAAGTGAATTCAGTCAGATTAGAGGTTTTGGAAAGATGGCACAGGAAAGGTGGCGTGGCAATTATTGGTTATGACATGTTTCGTCGGCTCGTGAATACGAAAGGCAAAAGTAAGAAACTGCAGGAGCGCTTCAGGAAAGTACTGCTTGACCCAGGTGAGTGCTTTCTGGGTTTGTCTTGGTATGCTTTCTATATATAAAGAAGTTGTTGTCAGCACCAAAAACAATGGGGTGTGGTAACACCAATGCAGATTCATGATTACAATGTGTTTTGCTGAGTAGATAGCTTATTAAAACCAGTATAGGTTCCTCTCTTTTGTTACAGTAGGCATGCCTTTTCTCTGGGGCTGTGTGAATAGCCAAATTTTGGGCGCAGAGTAAATTTAAATATTGATTTTTGAGTGCAGATAGAATTTAATACCTCTATAAATGGTCATTAGAATATGTTCAAATATTTCCACGTTAAATGACAAATTATGCACTGCTTAATGTGGCTAGAAAAGCAGGTTTATTTCACAGCCGATGTACATACCCAGCGTTTTTCAAAGAGAAAATGCAGCAGACTCAAAACAACAGTCCAACAAAGAGCTGCACAGAAAACTAGACTTACTGGTGCATGGGTTCCCATGTTTTCACTGGTGTAGAGATTAATTAGTGCATTGGCACTATGGTAGGTCAACATATTTTACTTACATTGAGGCAGGTGGAAAGTGACGCACGGCCCATCTTCATTCCTGACAATGTCATTGGATGAACTTTTGCTCTGTAAGCAAGCAGCACTAAGGTGGCACTGGGGAGTATAGTCAGTAATAATTGAGTACTAAACACATGATTGAAGTTAACCAAGAATTTATACATGTATACCTGCACACTGTGATGTAAACACTGGCACTTCTGCACATTCTAGAATGTCATGATCGTCTTAAGCCTATCTTAAGTCCACTGCAGGACAAAGGCCTGTCTAATGCTCTTCATCTTTTTCTGTCCTGCGCAACAAGCTGATTCCATTTTATGCCTGCGAATTTCTTAATTTCGTCACCCCATTTAACTCTCTGTCATCCACGGCTATGCTTCCCCTCCCTCTTGGTATCCATTCTGTCAATCTAACTGTCCAACGGTTATCTAGCCTGCTCATTACATGGTCTGCTTATGTCCATCATTTCTTAACGTCGAAGATTGTGTCAGCTCACACTGTCTGTTCCCGGACCCACTACATCGTTTATGCTGCACATGGAAGCTGGTGAAGCATGTATTCTTAGCTTCTAATCCATGACAATGTTTATGAACATTCAGATACCAAAAATATGTCTTACCAATAACCTTTTGCCAAATGTTCTGTTATCTGCAACAGTTCTGTAAAAGCAGTCGCTGATGATGATGGATGGCGCCCATGCCTTCTTGCACTAGAACGTAATTCGCTAAGCCTTGGGCTCACTTTTGAACATAGTCATGAGGGTATGGAACATAGTGCCGGATTTTTACGAAATGTACCTTTATTTGACGATTGTAAGTCTAGTTGATTGTAGGTCAACCCTCCCAAAATATTGTAAGTCAAAAGGAAGAAAATACGACTGGCGGCATAGTTTTTGTTTCAATCATATGTCGCCCCGCAAATTTGGCTTTCAGATTTCAACAAAATGGGCATACTTACAATTGCGTCAATACAATAGCACTTTAGGCAGGTTTCTAACAAATTGTGCAAGCCTTAAACCACATGATAGTAGTTAAGAAATGTTGCAATGTATAGACTGACTGCTTATTTATGATTCACATCATTTTCTTAAAAAACATCTGTAGGACCAAGCTTGGTGATCTGTGATGAAGGACATGTGCTGAAGAACGATACCACTGGCTTGTCCAAGGCTATAAGCGAATTGAAGACTGGCCGGAGGATCGTGCTGACTGGAACCCCCTTGCAGAACAACCTGCAAGAGTGTAAGTTGGCTGTCACAGAAGCGAGGACATGGTCTATTAGCAACGATTCCCCGCCATACTTATCCGCAGATGATAAAGATTCTTTACTCTTTTCAGTGAAAGAAAAGAGCAGCCACAAAAAGCTACTGCAACGAGTAGCCCAATGGGGTCATAGCACCTTAGAATGACAGCAACAGACAGTGCATAGCACTAAAAAAAAAGTTGATAAAAAACAGATTGAACAAAAGTGTGAAAACCATAATGACACACGTTGACGGAAGATTGTTGAACAATAGTACAACAGGAAACCTTGGTAAATTAGTTCTATAGAAGCCTGCAAGGTGGTGTAATGTTTCTAAAAAAGACAATTAGCACCAACCCATTTGTAGCATAAAGCTAAAAGGAGTTTCTTTGTTAATGATACTATTACGCTGATGCCATTACCCAGAATAAAATGCTGCTGAGTGAGGAATTACATTATAAAATACGTTGCTTGCCTCTTCGAGAAGCTGCAAAAGTGGTTTTGGCTTTGATTATGGCTTTCTTGCTTTTCTGCATCACTTTATTTACTTATGTACAGTACACTGGTTGCGGTTGTGAAAGGGCAAGCAAACCTTTATTGAGGCACGAAATTAGTCATGAACAATTTCAATTACTCCCATATCCGTAGCTGGAGTGACCGTGAGGACAGCAGTGTTAGGAGATGCAAAAAAATGCCGGTGTCATCCAGACACTTCTAATTGCGATCAACACCGATGCAGGCCTGTTTTCGTTACCACCAGCAACAGTCACTGACACACGGCCCAAACTCATCTGTATTGAATTTGGTGCTGATGTCAGCCAAATTGCGATGTGCAGATAGCGGTTGTACTGACCCCAACCAAGCCTTATTGCAATTTTAAAGTGCCTGCATGGCACTGGAATGAGTCTGAGTTGACAGTTTTGCCTATAGACCCTTTTCATGAACTGCAAAGCTAGCTTCCCTGCAATGCAACTTGCCCTACTAATGGCGACAGCTGCCTTTATTTAAATGCTGTCAAAATTCAAGTTGCACATGCTGCGACCCATTTTTTGGGGATGTTTGTATCAGAAGGGCTGCGTCGACATTTTACATGCCTTAACACAAGCAAATTGCACTTGCACACGTTGTTTGCTGGATTGCCAATGCCGCCATTAGTAGGGCAAGCTGCATTGCAGGAAAGCTAGCTTTACAGTTTATGAAAAGGCTCTATAGACTGGCAGAGCCGTTTCCAAGTTTGTAAGTCACAAAAGCACAAGTGGAGCACGCTCAACAATGCATTTAACTCTTTACTACTGTGGAAAATTGTCTGTTTTTGTTTACTCTTTATTTTTTTATGTTTGAGTTACAAATTTTTCCTGCAACAGCTGCTGGGTTTGCATGTACATGCAATACATCAAAGTGGAGACAATAAATGTGCTTCCATTTCATTTTAGGTTAGGCTTTCATTTTAATACAGTCAACAAAGACCATGTTCTCTAAAAAAAGTGCAAACAAAGAAAAACTCCAATATTCTAAAAAAAAAGTTTTTATCTAGGAATAATATCTCTGGAAAGAATTTTTTGTAGCTAATTTTGAAATATACTAATTGCTACATTAATACTTAGTGCTCTCTGTATAAAGAATTATGCTCTTTGATTGAGTGCTTCTTGACTTGTGAAAAAATACTTAACACAATAGTGAAATAGCCAAGTATGTAGCCCAGTATGTGGTGAGTCATAGCACATTTTTTTTCCAAGGAAAACATTAATCAATAACATAAATTTGTGATGTAAATACAAATATTAAATGCATATGTGAGACATCTTTTAAAATGAAAAAATTACGAAATATAATTCAAAGTGATATGATTGATTTCTGGTGTTTTACCTCCCAAAGCCAGCTGTAATTATTAGAGACACCGTAGTGTGGTGCTCCGGAAATTTTGACCACTCGGGGTTCTTTAACATGCACTGACATCGCACAACACACGGGCCTCAACACATCGCCGCCATTAAAATGGACCCGACTCGACCGGGATTCGATCCCGCAACCTTCGGATCAACAGCTGGGTACCATAACCACTAGACAACCGTGGCAGGGCTGTAGTTAAAGGTAACAAATGCAAATTAATTACCCACTTATCGGAGCTGAACTCTCATGGAGCGACTTCAATGCCTACGTCACTACTGCCCAAAGAACCAGTGAGAATGTGTCTAAGCTATGCAAGGATGAAGGGGCCTTCCCTCTTTTGTTTTCTTTCAAGTGTGGGTGTTTTCTAATGTCCAGGCCATTGGGGACCTTCAACCTTTGAGCTCGTGTGCTCTTTAAAAAACTCTGCCATGTGATGGTAACGTGAACTGTGCAGAAACGACAACTGCAGTTCGTTTGCTATTGCCTGGATGGCACTACTAGTCCAGGGGTGCAATTGCTTGATTTAGTATACGCAATGGTATTTTTCTGATATGAGCAAAATGTTTCCTTTTAATGTTTCATGGGGTCTAACCACTACAACAAACCTCATCCAGGGGGTTAATATGCCTGGCCTACTACACTTGGGTGATGGTAGCCAGTGAGTTTTAAGCGTGCTACAGCAGATTGCACTCCCATTTGAGTGAGGAGTGCCTCATTGCTGTAATGTGCATTATGCTTAGGCCAACGCAGTGTGGACAAGCAGCTTTATTCAATTTTTAGATACTGTTGGGTTGCTTTTATTAGGCAGTTAGACATGTGGCATTCTTGATGCCTGCGCTCCTGTTTATTGCAGATCACTGTATGGTGAGCTTTGTTAAGCCAGGCCTTTTGGGAACAAAGAATGAGTTCCGGAACCGATTTGTGAACCCAATTGCCAATGGAGCTTGTGCAGATTCAACAGTCCATGATGTGAAACTGATGAAGAAGAGAGTCCACATCCTCCATCGACTTCTAGACGGATGTGTGCAGGTGTGTTTCACTTAGACAATGTTGGGCTTGTGTCTAGCCTTCCTTTTTTTTTTTTCTCCCTCTAAGTGCAAACAACATGAGGCAGTATCTAGTAGTTTACCAGATTCAAGAGACTGTCGTGAACTGCTGCACTTAGCATGTGCTGTTCATAAAGTCGTGAGAAATTGCACTGATGGCAGCTAACAGAAATAAAGAGCTAAAGTAAAAATTCCCCAGTCCGCTTTCACATGCTAAGATGACTTGACAGTGAAGGTCATTCTGCAATGTCATAAAGATTCTTTGACATCTATCTTCCTTTTTCATTCTTATACTATTGCTTAGGCACTTATTGCAATATTCTGTTTACCACATATATTTTGGCTGCTCCTTGGTTTGCCTGTCACACATGTTAGTCTTGCACTTGTACCTTTCCCTGCCAATTTTCATATATGCCAAGTGAACAAGATGTGATCTTTTTGCTCTGCCAATATCAAAGGCTATGTTTCCGTTAGTTGCGGTCTGTTACAAAGCCATAAATGCCATATTTATCAGCAAGATTAATGGCAACATCATCATCGGCCTTCTATGCTTATTTTAGTCATTTCATGCTTTGCGGACTTACGTATGTCTCTTTCGCTTGTGATCAACCTGTTCGGTAGTTGAATCTGTTGAACTAAAGATCGACCTTTTAGAATGATACAAATGATGACCGGTGTGTGAAGCTTAAAGCGAAGCCCCATTGTGAGCTGTTTCCGTAAGCGCGCCTTGTGGTGCAAAGGGGTGACACCTCGGACAGGCGTGCAGCACGCTATCTCATTAGCGCCGATGATGATGTGTGAGCTCTTTCTGACGCACCAATGCCCGGGTCGGACCTGACGTCTACGCTGCTTCTCAACAAGTTTTCATCGTGCTTTGAGAACTTGTGTTGGTGTTCACAGTCATTTGCTCATGTTGTGGCGCAATGGAAGGCATTGAATTTGCTAATCTTTAATGCCTTAATAATATATAGGATAGCTTGAAAAACTCGGATGTCCTATAAGAATGTTAGAGCCAAACTTACAGTTTTCTTTCACATGAAATCCAATTGTTATTGCATTTTTCTTTTGCTTAGCGTGGGCAAATCGGTGAGGTACCACATGTTACAACCTCAGGAAACCAATATGAGACGTGCGCTGTTGTAAGATGAGCTTCAAATAGGCATAGTATTTTGCATTTCGGATTATCAATATGTTGAACTATTTTGCGATCCCCTTCGACATGTATTATTGATTTTGGTGCAGCGGCCGTCCCAAGAATCACATTCAGCTTTGCGTAGGCCAGTTAAGGCTTTCATCTTCATATCCTGTGTGCCAGGCCCAGCCTTCATTGTTAACCATTGAAAGTGAAAAGGAGATATATTTCAGGTGCTCAGGTTTAACCATAAAAAGGGCCGTTCCTTTATGGTTGATAAAAAAGCAGGGGGAATTTCCTAGTTGTTACACCTTTCATACAGACATGGTCACATGTTACATTGTCACCTTAAAGCTTTCATACAGGCATGGTCATGTGTGAAAGCTTTCATTATCTTCCCACGAACTGCACGTTATTGAAGTGTGACTTGTTGCCTGCCTGCAGCGTTGCGATTACAGTTCCCTGGCTCCATTCCTCCCACCAAAGTGTGAGTATGTGATCAGTGTGCGGCTGTCAGAGGTACAGGTGGCACTGTATCGGCACTTCTTGGAGCACCTTGCTCGGGGCCGCCGCCAACAGCCTGGGGTCGGCACAACACTATTCTGGGACTTCAACATGCTGCGTAACATCTGGACACACCCAATGCTCCTTGAGTTAAGCGCCGAGAGGCTTGCTGCAAAGGAACTTCTCAAGGACGACGAGGTATTTGTTCTTTGTACAGCCACAGCCTCCCGTAAGCTTACACTACCTTCCCTGGCTGTGCTAAACATATAAGAGGGGTTGGTACATGAGTTGACCACATTTCTATATTGGTCACAAAATATTGCACATGCCTCAGGGAACATTTTAAGCTCTGTAGCTTGTGGGGCCTCTTGTGCTCGAACAACAAAGGACACAGTGAACAAACAAATGGGCAGTTAATGGTACACAGGAAGCCCACTAGCCAAATTGACTAGCAGGCTAGTGTATCACGATGTGTAATTGGTTGCTTGCTGCACCAGTATAAGGAACAAGTCAACTTTGCCTGGGCCAGAAATCCAAGCCTGACATTTGTGGGTCATGTCTGGGAGAGGGAAGGTTCCCATACAAGCATCTCGATTCCCTGGCATGTACAAAAGAGTCAACCACGTGTGTGACCCAGTGTAGTTCCAAAGAGAAAGAGAGCAGTTTGTCTGCTGGTTCTGAGAAGCTGTATCTCATGTCCCCATGTATTCTGGCCATCAGGTAGCGCCGCCATGGAAATGCTGACATCTCTCACTCTCACTATCCCATTGTAGGTGACAGGAGCAGGATGGAAACACAATAACTTCAGCTTTCTAATGATATCAAGATAGCATTACTCATGACGGGAAAGACGAGAGATGGATTTGCGAACTCTCTGTTTTTGTGCTACCTCAAGTTCCTTTTTCTCCATCTGCACTGACATATTTTAGACACTAGGAGTGCTTCAGCAAAAGTGTTTCATGCGAGTCAAGTTAGGAATTGCGAATGCCCAAAGGAATGTTTTCGTGAAGTGGATGTTTTGAAACCTATTTCAGACAAGGCCACCCATAGACATCAACAGCAGAAAAGCACAAATGATTTCACATTACTGACTTTTTGTGCAAAAGAAGTTAAGCCTAATAAATTTAGCATTCGTTGTTCTGCTTGGCTTGTTTTGGATCATATGAATTTGAGGTGATAAGAATGTGTCATGTGCTGCCAAGGAATTTGGGTCATTGAGATTCTACTGTGTTGTGAAAGGGAAATTATTATTCAAACTTATCACCTAGAAACAAGGCCCAACTTTACCAAAGCCTTGCTGCACATATGCACTCTTACCTAAGGCTGCTGTGGCTGCAATTTTGCAGCGATGCATTTTTGTAGGCAATCACCCCCCCCTCCCTTTTTTTTTGCTTGGGCTATGTTATCATTGGGACTAGTCAGCTGTGGATGGTCTTAGAAAGCATCATTACAAAAGTGCAGTCCTTATCTTGACCAGTTGGCTTTGCTGTAGCTATAATACAGTTAAACCTGCCTATAATGAACCTCTATATAATAAATTCCTCGATATTATGAAGTTTTTCAATCCCCCCTCCCCCCACAGCTCTATAGGCGATGCGCAAAGCGCCGACGACGCCATCTGCCGCCACGGCTCGGAAGCGTTGGTGGGTCCGAGCGAGCAGTGTTCCCGTGAGCGTGTACGCGAGTGCGCGGATGGATGTGTTTTCATCGTGATTTAACGACTCTCTCGGGCTTCAGAGATGCCGAAAAACAACTGATGCGTTGTCGGCTGCTCAAACACACACAAGAAATCGCCACGAACGCACTTATACAGATTTCCGGTGCTATTTCATGAGCGAGAGCGACGGCGGTGGTGTATTGCGGCTGCACGACGCAGAAGGCAAGCAATCGCGCTTTGTTTACAGCAATTGCGCTTTGTTTCATCGAAGTCCGAGGACTTCGATGAAGAATAAACCAGGCTTCGAAGTGCAGCGGAAGACAATACGCCTGAAGAGCGCCGAGCAGCGAGACCCTACGATGCGTTTTTTTTTTTTTTTTTTCTAAAGAGAAAAACCCAGAACATCACGTGCCACGCGCTCGCGATCCTACTTCGTCTTCTTTCGCGCCCGCTATTTCTCTTTTCTTGTTAACAGCAGTGTTAGAACGATTACAGTGTTTTTATTTCTCCATTTATGTCGCTACGTCTTCAGCGAACGCTGCTACGTTTACACTTGGTCGCCTCGCCTGCATTGTAGACGCTACAATGCACATAAGGTTGTTATTACTGATAAGACGCGATGCCTAGGCTCTCTTGAAAAACGAATGGCGCGAAGCGCAATGTCAGAGAATGTGGGGCAGGTGACGGCTCCTTTACAAAAGCGCCGTGGAATCACACGTGCTGCAAGAAATCGGCTGCATTCTACCTACTGATGGCACTGGAATACGATCACCGGTGCAGAATGTTCGCTGTGCGCTCGCCTCAAGTTGCATATTGGCTGTAAAACATGGCACCTGTGCACATTTAAGACTTTGACGATCGTGTAGAATGTAATGCCATTTTGCAACACTTGGTAATAGCTTGCAAAAAACCTAGCAAATACGTAGCCAAGCTGCTACGACAAGCTAGGTGACCACCAGCTCCGCAGTGACTCAGTCTCGCGCCACTAGCGCAAGCTGCCGAGATATATATTCACAAGTTTATCGTGCTGGTTTCAGTTTTACCAACGCTGACCCTTCGCGTGGCCGCACCCGTGAAATCCATGCGCCGGTGCGACAGCGATCCCTCAAAATCTACTATATGAACACATGGCACGTAAACGAAGCTACTGTGTCGAGAAAAAAAACGTTGGTTCACGCGTCAACGCATGCAGGCATTAGTGATCGGGACGTTATGAAGAAAGCGGTGCGATGAGCTCCACTTCGTAGGGAAGCGTGTTGACGCTTGTCTGTGGCAAACACTTGGCGCGTATGGTGACATTGTCGTCCCACACAGCTGTGACATCGGACACACGTCCACTATTATAATGTGCAGCTCCTTTGCACACACTATCGCCGCAAAAGTAATTATCTGGGACGCGCACAAGCGGCAAATCGCACGCGCGCACTTCCGCGATGCTTGCAGTGAAATGAGGCGTCTGCTACGCGACCCACCACCGGTTCCAACGGCCGCCGCTACGCGGCTTTCAGTGGCGCCCCTGTAGGCGCTGCGCATGGCGTATAGAAGAGCATGTATTTGTAACCTCTGTATAACAAAGTGGCAGTGGGAGACCCCCTTGATATAACAAGTTTCCTTCTACCAACAACTTAGTAATCTCGCTTCTAATATCGAATTTTAGCGCGAGCGAAGGCCTGATCCACTCCTGTGGCTACCCCACCAACGACGGAATATGATTGCGAATACCACGCTCACAACCGATGCAGCAACCTTGCATCTGCAGTGCTGCCAGCGAAACACAGGGAAAGGGCATGTTTGTCTGCACGTTCACTTAGGTGTATACAGTGGAACCTTGTTATAACGAAAACGGATATAATGAGCTATCGGATGTAATGAAGCAATCGCTATTCCCCTTAAAATTCCCATTGATGAAATTGATATTGGCCATAACAAAGTAATGGTTATAACAAAGTAATTATGGCTTCCCCTTCAACTTTGTTATAAGGATGTTTTACTGTAATTGGAAAAATAACTCTCTTAATGGTATAACCATCACACAGGAGCTTGGCTTTCACTTTGTGCAAATAAGGCAGCCCTGGACTGTGCGCAGTTTTGCAGGACCCCCCCCCCCCCTCCCCTCTTTTTTTTCGAAAAATTTTTTTGTATGCAAGCGTGCTGTTCCTACCAAAAGGATGTCAGATGAGGCGGTGGTAGAAAATGTCCGATATCACGGTGATGGTGACGAGTCTTCGGAGGTCAATTCAAGCTATGCCTTGCACGTTCGAGCTATGCCTTCAAAATAATTGTGTTTCGGCTAGGTATAACTCCAGTCGGCCCTTTGTTTCAATTGTGTGCTTCTTTTGTTGAATTTTCGTGCCAGGACGATATAATGAAAGCCTCTTTAAAACAAAAATTTTCGAGCATTTGTCAATTTCGTTGTATCCAAGTTTAACTGTGCCATTATACATGCCATTGTCTTAAATCACAGGAGCATAGGTGGTGATCGTGCTGTGATTGCTGAGTGATTGCAGTACTTGTTTACAACAGTGATTTAACCATGTATCCATTGCTGTGCTTTTCAAGTGTAGGCATTCAGAGTGGAGTTTGCACCGCATGAATCTGCTTGAAGTTGACAAAGATTATGTCACTGCTTAACATGTAAATTAAAATGTCAGACATAAAAAGAAGTTGCGTGACAAATTACACAGATCTAGCTTTTATGACTTGGCTGGTTGGTTTGACTTTTTCTGTGCTTTGGGTGGTGTGAGCAGCTGCAACATTAGTTTTCAAGAGGTGCCGACGATGTATAAAAAAATAAAATATTGCTATTTTTGCTCGATCCTCTTGGTGAAATTAGGATGTGCTTGTGAAGATTGGGTGTAATGACCCTGCGGTGCACTGCCTTTTTTAGTAGAGGTCTGTCATACTCGTGCATTGATCCTGTAGGTCCAGAGGTGGTGCTACGAAGCTTTCTGAATAATTACGCATGTCTGAATTATTGATCTTTACATAATGAATAGACAACCATGAAGGCAGCTTTGATTGAAAGCATAAATTGCCTCTCGTGAAGCTTTTCGTTTTCAGATAACAAAGTCATATGATGTCAGACCTGTAAAAACTGGTTGATACTATTCCAGAGACTCTTACTCTGTAGATAGCCACATACTGGAGACGGGGAGAAAAAAAAAAACAAAAAAGAAAGAAAGGTTGGCAGCGCCACTTTTTTTTTCTCGGTCTGTGTTTGATATTTGATTTGAAAGCTACTATAGTCACTAATCTTATACCTTCATTCTTTGTTGTTTGTGCTGTTTCATTTCCATTTGCTTGCTTCAGAAGTTGTGTTCTGGTGTGCGAGTTTTATGTTTCTTTTCTAGAGTGATATGGGCTCCTTCATTGATGATGGGACAGTGTCAGAAAAGAGCTCCTCAGATAACGACGACGATGCCGTCATCTGTTTGGATGACGACGGACCCAAAACAAGATCACAGCGGAGGTTTGTTTGTGGTTATATGACTTGTTTTGTTTACTGGGGTTTTTAATTATAGAGCTAAATAGGCCTTGCCTTTGGGTTTGGCATTTTATAGTGATGTTTTTTCATGTGATGAATGTGCTAAATGATTTTACAAGAGTTCTTTAGAAGAGTGCAGAAAACAAGTTGCAATGCATTTGTCAAAGCATTAGAAAAGAATGTGTACTAAGTAGGGTTTTCACACCTGCTGCAGATTTGCCAGATCATCTGAATTTGAAGCAGAGTTTACAAATGTGAACTTGTAATTGCAGTTCTGTGAATTTTGTGTCGTGTCACGAAGAACAAACTAATTAGGTTTAAATGTGTTGATGGCCCAGCGCAGCATACAAGGAAAGGCAGACATGCCCATTTGTCACGTTTATTGTTGCTTCTTTCCTTCTTTCTTATTTTTTCTGGTAGTGGTTTTTAATGCTTTGACAAGAGCAGGCAGGAGCTTGGCTTTCACTTTGTGCAAATAAGGCAGCCCTGGACTGTGCACAGTTTTGCAGGACCCCCTCCTCCCCTCTTTTTTTTCGAAAATTTTTTTTTTATGCAAGCGTGATGTTCCTACCAAAAGGATGTCAGATGAGGCGGTGGTAGAAAATGTCCGATATCACGGTGATGGTGACGAGTCTTCGGAGGTCAATTCGAGCTATGCCTTGCACGTTCGAGCTATGCCTTCAAAATAATTGTTTCGGCTAGGTATAACTCCAGTCGGCCCTTTGTTTCAATTGTGTGCTTCTTTTGTTGAATTTTCGTGCCAGGACGATATAATGAAAGCCTCTTTAAAACAAAAATTTTCGAGCATTTGTCAATTTCGTTGTATCCAAGTTTAACTGTACCATTATACATGCCATTGTCTTAAATCACAGGAGCATAGGTGGTGATCGTGCTGTGATTGCTGAGTGATTGCAGTACTTGTTTACAACAGTGATTTAACCATGTATCCATTGCTGTGCTTTTCAAGTGTAGGCATTCAGAGTGGAGTTTGCACAGCATGAATCTGCTTGAAGTTGACAAAGATTATGTCACTGCTTAACATGTAAATTAAAATGTCAGACATAAAAAGAAGTTGCGTGACAAATTACACAGATCTAGCTTTTATGACTTGGCTGGTTGGTTTGACTTTTTCTGTGCTTTGGGTGGTGTGAGCAGCTGCAACATTAGTTTTCAAGAGGTGCCGACGATGTATAAAAAAATAAAATATTGCTATTTTTGCTCGATCCTTTTGGTGAAATTAGGATGTGCTTGTGAAGATTGGGTGTAATGACCCTGCGGTGCACTGCCTTTTTTAGTAGAGGTCTGTCATACTCGTGCATTGATCCTGTAGGTCCAGAGGTGGTGCTACGAAGCTTTCTGAATAATTACGCATGTCTGAATTATTGATCTTTACATAATGAATAGACAACCATGAAGGCAGCTTTGATTGAAAGCATAAATTGCCTCTCGTGAAGCTTTTCGTTTTCAGATAACAAAGTCATATGATGTCAGACCTGTAAAAACTGGTTGATACTATTCCAGAGACTCTTACTCTGTGGATAGCCACATACTGGAGACGGGAAGAAAAAAAAAAACAAAAAAGAAAGAAAGGTTGGCAGCGCCACTTTTTTTTTTCTCGGTCTGTGTTTGATATTTGATTTGAAAGCTACTATAGTCACTAATCTTATACCTTCATTCTTTGTTGTTTGTGCTGTTTCATTTCCATTTGCTTGCTTCAGAAGTTGTGTTCTGGTGTGCGAGTTTTATGTTTCTTTTCTAGAGTGATATGGGCTCCTTCATTGATGATGAGACAGTGTCAGAAAAGAGCTCCTCAGATAACGACGACGATGCCGTCATCTGTTTGGATGACGACGGACCCAAAACAAGATCACAGCGGAGGTTTGTTTGTGGTTATATGACTTGTTTTGTTTACTGGGGTTTTTAATTATAGAGCTAAATACTTTGTAGGCCTTGCCTTTGGGTTTGGCATTTTATAGTGATGTCTTTTCATGTGATGAATGTGCTAAATGATTTTACAAGAGTTCTTTAGAAGAGTGCAGAAAACAAGTTGCAATGCATTTGTCAAAGCATTAGAAAAGAATGTGTACTAAGTAGGGTTTTCACACCTGCTGCATATTTGCCAGATCATCTGAATTTGAAGCAGAGTTTACAAATGTGAACTTGTAATTGCAGTTCTGTGAATTTTGTGTCGTGTCACGAAGAACAAACTAATTAGGTTTAAATGTGTTGATGGCCCAGCGCAGCATACAAGGAAAGGCAGACATGCCCATTTGTCACGTTTATTGTTGCTTCTTTCCTTCTTTCTTATTTTTTTCTGGTAGTGGTTTTTAATGCTTTGACAAGAGCAGGCAGGTGATTGACTTTATTTCTGGCTGTTGAAGGGACCAAAGCAGCTGATGTTTCTCATAGGGATAAACAAAAAAGCGTGAATTAGCAGAACGAACTGAATGTTGCATTTTGAATTAAACAGCTTTTAAATATATGGGAAACATAGTAAGGCCAACCAAATAATTAGGAGTGTAGTTGACTTGACCCAGAGTTTGATCATCGAAAGTCTACTGTACTTTCTTCAGACAAGTTCCCTGAAGCAGGCCAAACCGGGGAAAAGTCTCTAAAGAAGTAATTGTAATGTTACAGTGTTGCCAGACAGCTGAAGCTGTTGAGTACGTTTTATTTAGTCCGGCAAGGTTCTTTTTACTCGCACATAATGCGCATTTAGTTCAACCGCACCGGAAACAGGTTGCTTCACCGATCAAAGTCAGAGTCCGTAGGCACTGTGTTCGATGTCATTCCAAATGGCCCCTGTGCATTGAAGGGAAACTTGGCTGGGAATCCCATTGCAGCCTTACTCGGAGGGTGCGTGTCCTGAAGCATTAAGTCGCCAACCTGGAAGGTGACTGGAGTGCACTCTTTGTGCTGGTTCTTTTCTAGCAGCCTATGTGTCAAAGTTTGGTGGTCCAGTGCATCTTCGACATGCCTTTGACCATGCATCTCTAAGGTACACATCCAGCTCAGCAGCTTAGGCATGAGGCACTTAGAAGGAAGCAGATCACTGGCGCCAGCTGCTTGATTACCATGCATTTATGAGGTCCATAGCTCCTGCCCATAGTACAAGAAGGCAGGTGTAAAGTCAGTGAATAGCAATACTAACGTATGGTTGAACCTCAACATAATGTCAGTGACATCAGGCAATGTACTTTGTTATATTAAATTTTGGGCTTTTATGCAAAGTATAGTCACACAAGGACTTCTTTTTTACATAGAGATGCCACAAAAATGTTTGAATAACAAAGAAGTACAAAAACAACCTAACTTCAATGGCGTTCTCAAAAAGATTTTTTGTTGAACCGGAAATCCGGCAACCACGTCTTGATGACACATAGTCCAAGCCCTCATCATGGTGGTCATACGTCACGCATAAAGGTATAAAGTATGCAGGTGCAACGCACTGTGGTAATAAGTGATAAGCAAAGCTATCATCCCCACCCTGCCAGAGCATCTTGTTAATGTTTGGGTGTTTGGCAGGGCACTGCTGATGTTTCCCACTAAACTGCTATGTATCAACTAATAAATGCAATGAACACACAATGTGTAAAACTATAGCAAAAAAAAAAAACATCGATCAAAAATAGCAAGAACGCAAGACGACTTGAATTACGGTTTCTCAATTCACACGGTAGCTGCATTTTCTCTGTTCTGACGAAATAATCAATTCCTGGGCCAAGTCTGCCTCTATTTACCCTGTTGTTTCATTTGCATGGTTCTTTTTCAACCTTATATGCCAAAACTGCCTACAACAAAAATCTCTTTATAACTAAAATTTTTGAGCATTTGTTAATTTCGTTGTATCCAGATTTAACTGTGTAATTTGCTCGTGGCTCTTGCTCAGTGATTAAGTTACTGAGTATGCTGCTATGCATGCACAACAAGCTTCCTCCTTCCTTCAATTCCCTCGAGCACTCACTGTCATGCCATGGGTATGGAGAAGTGTGCCAGCTGCATGAAGTGAACACTTTGTGCTGCCGCTCACTTCACCGTAACTCCAGGCATGCTGCGACCTTCATTGCTTGCTCTATCAGACACGGCATGTGGGAGGCCACCAGCCTTTGAACCTGCAGCAGTTTTTCTCACGTATGACAGGCAGGCCGCATGTGCTGTAAACCATTCAGCCTATGTGTCTGTATTTATGTAATAGTAAGATGATTTTATAGATGTAGTATACATTGTTTCTCATGTGCAGGGCAAAGCAGAAAAATGACAAGGATGACGGTGATGGCAAAGATGACAAAGGTGATGCAAGCAGTGATGAAGAAGTTATATCATCATGGCAGACAAGGAGTCGAGGTTTGTTTTCTGCATGGCTATCATACTTTCATGCTTGTATAGTTTCAAGAGAAGACCCTGAATCAGTTTTGATGATTTTGTACAAATACACTCGAATCTCTTCAATTTGAACTAGCAGGGGTTCCGTTAATTAGCGACACCACGCACATTTTCAATACTAGAAACGTATGTGCGATAAAATAGGCTCTATCACACACCTTTCAGAGTGCAGTGTCAATAACTACGCACTGTGAAAATACGGCATATGCAAAGGTGAGGATGCAAACTTAAAAAGCAGGCGCACACTTACACCTACAAAATGTGGCAGCAAAGTAGCACCGTCCGCATTATGACACCCATGCCTCACGTATAGCACGAATAGTCATACGTGCTCATGAAAGCACTGGCCCGCAAACAACAACTGGGCAAATAATGCATTGGGCCCGAACAGACAACCACTCGCAGCGCCAATCACTCTCTCTCTCTCCTTTCCCCAGTGTTTCCACAACTGAGGCAACAGGCTTGAAGAAGCTCCGCGTCCATACCGCCGCCGACGTTATGGAATTCGCTGTTGAACCGCTGCACAGTAGCGACCAAAATTTGCGATGCTGTACCGAGTTATCGTCTTGCGCATTCTTGGGATATATGCGAGTGCGTGAAATTGCGAGAGAAAAAACGTGGTACACCATAAAGTTGCCGTCATTTGGGTTGTTGCTTTGTTTTTATCCGCATTTTGACTGAAGCACTTTTGTTTTCGTGGTGTGCCGATGTTTTCAAGTGTGCGTTAATCGAGTAAAGTGGAGAGTGAGCGGTTCGGTGAACATGATAACATCGGCGTCGCCCCTTGGTCTGGGCAACACCACAGGTTTGGATGACAAGGCGTGGCGGCAGTACGGGAGCGATAACTCTGCTAATCACTTGTCGCAGTGCGTTGGAACCGGCGTTTCTTTTGGCTTTACACGTTACGTACATGTTCTCATGTGTTGTGAGGAGGAGTTCGCTGAGGTGTCTTGAAATTGTGGTCGCTGGTTGTGCTCTTCAACGAGATGGAATTCTTGAAAACGGTATTAAGTTTCTTTATTTGGATCACACTTATGCACCAGTTCCTGTGATTTTGCTGCGCCGTTGCACTCAGCGTAAAACGTAGCATGTGCGCGTAGAATAAAAGGATGTCATGCAAAGGCAAAAAGAAAGGTGGTTTGAAAAGCAGATAGGGGGGGGGGGGGGGGGGGGTGCTGCGCAGTTGTGGTGTTTAATCATAAGAAAGAATACTCTCAGCCAGTTCTTTGTGAACAATGAGCGATGCACAGAAAAAAAAAGACGCCATGCAAACGCACAAGAGAGGCGGCATGTTTTGCACGTGATCGTCTTTTTTTTTTTTCCTTTCATACCGTCGAACACTCTTGCGGAACTTTGCGTAAAACAGAATTGTTCAGTGACGACCTTGCATAATACATCAAATTACAGTTTAAGAGTTTTAATATCATGAAGTTAATTGCCCATTTTACCGACTCTCGTACATCGATGACATAACTAGTTATTTAGGCCAACATCTGATATGTTGCACAATTGCCCTTAACAACCATTTTATGGCACGTATCAATGTCTGTTCTGAAGGTATCCTCCTCTCCACTACTTTATTTTGCTTCTTACAATGTAAATTCTTTTGCTCAACAGTGAGCATTTAGCTTCTCCAAAAGCTTGTTTTCCTGCTCCAAAGTGTCCTTTTTGCTGCTTCAGAAGCTGCTCCAAAATGGCTTCGGCCAATCAAATCACTGCGCTTCACTACAGTATGCAACTGGTAGCTTCACCGCAGTACGTGGGTCTTAGCTTCGCCACAGTACACAGGCATTATGCAGCGGGCAGGAATGTGCCACTTGTCACCACACATGGCATACTTTGAACCTGAATGGCAAACTTCGAATAGTTAGAATAGTAAAATTTCAGTGCTTATTGAATTGAATAAAAACTGTCAGAAAAATATTGTAATATTTGCACACTCCTGTGTAAAACCATTTACAGCTGAGTAGAACACGGTTAGAGGGAGGCCCAAACTGTGACATTGTGTAGTGTTCTGACAATTTGACAGTTGAAGTAGGACTCACGGATTGTTCTAGCAGTGCATGTGCTGTATCTTTTCAGCATGATTTAGAAAGAACGAACGGTGGCTGTGTGTCACATGGGTCTATCTGCTTGACTGTTTTAAAATTTAAGTACTTCTTCCGGTTTGTAGAAATGGTACGACACCAATTTTATGATACTTTTTTTTTTTTTTTCATTGCCATGGCTATTATATGGCACTCCATCTTCGTTTTTGTCATCACCATGATGTTTCGCATGACGTAATGTACGACGAACAATTGTAAAGAGTTTATAATGTAATATAAAACAAAAGAAACTCGAATAAGAAGGACACTGGCAGGTTTTAAATGTAGGCCTCCCATGTTCTGAAGGTGAGTGTCTTAACTGTTGGGCTAAACATCAATGTGCGCTGTACAAGACGTCGTGTCTCGGTGTATGTGACGCTGTGCTTGTAAATTGTGAGGCTTTTTTTATTGCACACTGCGTGTAGACTTGGAACTTGACTATGTCCGTTTCCTAACAATGTTGTAAGCTTTTAATGTCTGTGCAAGCTTTTTCATGAATGTGTTTAGCTAGGACAGTGGACCTAGACCTCTTTTGTGTCTTCTTGTGCAGGTAATCCAGATGAACGTTCACCCACACCTCCGAGGCCTGAGAAAAAGCAATGGTGGGACCAGTACATTTCTGAAGAGGACATGGAGAAACTGCAGATCAGTGGGAAAATGAGTCTGCTATATAATATCCTTCAGGAGTGTGACGCCATTGGTGACAAAGTGTGAGTCGCATTACATGTTATGCTTTTTTACTTGTGAAGGCTACACTTAAACGGGCCCTGAAACACTGATTACACATGTTGCTTTTACAGTATGTTTGCTTGATGCGGGACTCTGTGATCATGGTAACACCAGTAAAAGTGGCAAAATCAAATTTTATTACATTTTAATTGGCACCTGAAATCGGCTTCGTCGCCTATTGCAGCATCATACATAAGCAGTTTCTTCGAGCGAATGTAATGTTATGCTGGTTATGCTGCTGGTTCTTATTGGTCGGGGACAGTCAGGAATGCAAATATTTGTCGCACATGCTTACAATGTACTGGCTATAAGGAATTTCTAAATGAAATATGTTTTATGCTTGCTAAAGCGACTCAAAGACTAATTTGTGCGTTACGATATCACTTTTGTGTGACTGACACAAGGAGTGCTGTGCAGCCCGTGTGGTTGCTGTAGCCCATGGCAACGACACGATCAAAAAAAAAAGAGCAGTGCCGCTTGTGGTAGGAAGGCCAAATGCATGGGCAGAAGTCACGGTGCCATAGGATGTAAGCTCAGTTTTGATTGGAAGCAGCATAATGTGTGTCTGGGTGAGTGATATGCGAAAGGGGATACCGATGTCTGTTGCTCACTTTTATTTTGAATATGTCAGTTGAATAACTGCTGTTTGCCTGCATCAGTCCTGAAAATACTTTTTCCATCTATACCAGGAGAATACAAGGAACCGATTCCACTGCAAAACTCGGCGAGTAAAATTTGGCTTCAGAGCCTTAACTCTGTACCGATGACTATAGCC
>JABSTT010004190.1:0-23819 GCA_013339685.2 Hyalomma asiaticum | reverse complement strand
CGAGCAGGGGCAAATAATGCACATCTCTTCTAAATTACCAACTTATGCAGGATTTCAATCTACGTTATGCGCGTGAAAAATTTCATACATTCTGTTTCTGCATCATAGCGCTTAAAGTACCCCTTAGATAAAATAAACGCACAGATGCTAAAAATTACACGATCTCGAAACAAATGAAAAACAGCATCAGTTCTATACTGCAGCTCTGAACCTTATAATCAACAGTTATATCGGTATGCCGCAGTGCAATGTAGTAACACACACACACACACACACACACACACACACACACACACACACACACACACACACACACACACACACACACACACACACACACACACACACACACACACACACACACACACACCACACACACACACACACACACACACACACACACACACACGGGTACTCACAATAATTCGAAAATAAAACAGCACTATCACTGAACGAGAAATGACTTTCACGGATGGAGGCCTGCCAGTTCTTGTAGGGCCTCGCAGCCCAGCCAGCGACGGCTCTGATGTGGGGGCAGTTTATTGCCTGACGCGTTCGTCGACTGTCGGCGTGATTCGCTACCGTGGTTCGCGCTTTCATTTGGCGCCAGCCGAAGACGAGCAGTCGATTGGATGCTGTGCTGTACTATTCTTGTTTCGGCAATCCAAGTTTCTCTGACGCGAATCAAGGGATGACGCCTTGACATGGGTCAATGGTGTTAGTACACGCCATTTGGGGAAAAGGCGTGCGAGAAGTATGAGGGAATGTATCGAGGGAACTGAAGCGTACCGTCCACTGAACCGAAGGAGGACGGGAATCGAGATGCAGGCCGACCCATCTCCGTTTCATCTATAGGGCGTCCAAGGAAAACCCGTTTGTCGGCAATTCAGCATCTCGGTGCGTGCGCCGATGATGAGATTGGAAGGAGATCTCTGTGACCGCTATACGGCGACCATCATGATGAAGGGTGACTCGGAGTGGGCTGCTGCTGGAACATATCAGACAACTGCGTAAATATTGGTTGCCATTGAAGGTCGGTGCACTAACCAAGCTTGCAGGAAAGTCTCTCAGGTTATGGAGAACTCCGCTACAAGGGTTAAGTCATGATAGGAGGCGCTGTGGCGTTAAAAGGAGGAAAGCTATAGCAAGAGCTTGTGCGTTCTCACCCTTTTTTTTTCAGAGCAGAAGACTTCCCCCGATGGACTACCAATAAACCGACGCACACTCGTTGCTAAGAAAGTTCTTATGAGCACTGCAAAACATAAACTGCATTTTGTTAGCTGTGACAAAAGAATGTTAGACGCTTAATAAACGCTCCTTGTTTACCTCCTTAGAATAGCAGTGCATTTTTCGGTTATTTTACTGCAGTTTAATTATTTGTATTTTTGATGCGGAAGATATCTGTGAAATGAGGATATACTTCCTACCCGCATGCTTCAACAGCAATATGTTACAGAACAAAACGTAAGTAATTTAACATTACTGTCTCTAGGAGCTTCGAATTTTGCGAAGTGCTTGCTCCTTCGAGTAACTTAAATTACGAAAAATTTATAGCACCTGAGTTTCTTGTTCGCCTGTTTGAAGAGTGTGAAGAGGAGCTACGCAAGATTTGCGGTGTCTCAAGAAGTCTTATTTCCAGGTTTCTCTCGCAAAAAAGAATAAATAAAATAAAGAATGAACAGAAAATGGTGAGCCCCCAAAAGCTTCAGGGTTCGTCCATTTTCCGCGACAAGCGGGGGGCCTCAGACCTGTACATTCAGTCTTTGCCCGACATAGGCACCAAGACGGCTCGTAAATAAATCGGCTCCTCCCTGCAAACCAAAGCGAAAGAACTCTCTTCACTACAAACGTAGAGCCACATATTCTTAACAGCAGTGCTTTTTCACTGACCCAGATGTTACCCAAGGGGGGCACCCGTTGCCTCGCTCGGCCACGCATTCCCAGGCGGACAGTAAAATTCAGCGACACCTCCATGAGGAATCGGTGCCCATGCAGTGTTACGGCTTGTCGCAAATGACCGTGAAAAAAAGGAATACCCCGGGCCTTGGTTATACGGCTGGTTGGTCGATTCATTCTGTTTGGGCCTGCGCATGTCCTGTCTACATGTTGCTGCATTGGGCACCTTTCTTTTCGCGTTGTGGTGCCCTAAACAGTTTTGTTTTCTTGGTCAATCGCTAGACTAGGCCAATTTTTGAACGCGTGCTTTAGAAACTGAGAATATTTCTGCGCAGTATGCGGAAACAGTGAGGTTTTCAGAGATTTTTTTTCTCGGTTACAGAAAAGATACAGGACCTCACCTGAGCAACGCAATTTTTTTTTTCTCCGAACGAACGTGGCTGAGTATTTTTGCCGTCTTGTGAAAACTTTTGTTGTCGAAATTAACACAAGAAGTCAGCAGCATAAATTAAAACGAATGAAGAAACACGTGCAGGTAAGCCTACCAAGAAGGAATGGTGTGGATCATTTTCAGTTCTCGCTCTCTTCATGGAGAGAACGTTACCGTATCAATAAAGGACTATTTATTTGTTTGTTTTTTGGGAAGAAATTGGGGCCTATGACATGAGTGTGGAGAGGGTTAATCCAAGAGAGGTCAAGAGGGCGCTCCAGTGTTTGTGATGAGAATTCGGCCAGCGAACTCATACAGAGTGTACTTAGCATCTTTTGGTGCGTCTAGGTTTGTGCGGTGGTGTCATCTTGCCTCGACCACTTCAGCATCGAGTGTTCCTAGACCAGCGCAGTTCCTCGCGGTCTTGCAGGTAGTGTTTAATGGCCTGTATACGATAGCAGGTTTATGACAGTGAAGGCGAGGGCTCAAGATTTACCAGCGGTCAGTGGTGCTGCCTTCTGCAGAAGCGTGCGCAGGATCTCGCATGAAAGGGGACCAGCAACCGGAGTGAAAGATCTTGTTAGAAAAAGGCGCAATTTCGACACTGCGCTCGCCCTGTTGTCTCTCTTTCGTGGTATCTAAATCGCACATTTTCCGGCAAGATCCTTCACTCCGGTTGCTTCGTTGTGGTGCGCTGTGACACTGCGCAAACGTATTCATGCTTAATACGAATGGTTGCTGCAAAATCGACAAAAAACAAAAACAAAAAAGAGCGTGACGCATTCGCCTGAAGAATAAACAGGTAGAATGCCAATAAGAAACGCGGTACTTACAGGTATCACGCTTAAAATGAACACCATGACCACAGTGCAGTACTCGCACGTGTTTTTGTTCCGCAAATCTCTGCAATCCCCGCTGTTTGTGCACTGCCCGTGCTATTCACCCCCCGAATGCTCACACCGTTCGAAGAGTTATGACCGTGGTCAACGAGAATTCATTATAGGGCCCTCGGAGAGTATATCCCATTAAAACGGTCTGTTCCACATCCATTCCCGAGTTTTCGAATCTCTCCAAACAAACCTCCTCGTGCGCCATTCCACGGCTGGTCCACGTGGGGGCATGTTCGACGTCGAATCCACGCTCCCTCGTTGCGAGGTCAGATACGAAGTCATTGGACCGTTTCACTGCGCGCTGCCGTGCAGCGAGACGGGTGCGTATAGCGTTGCATCGGGAGTTAACCAGAACGAAGTTTTCGGTAGTTCGGATATACCCGCTTAACTCGTAATGAGCCCGCTGGTCCAAAACTTCCGCGATTAGCAGGGGGACTCATTTTCGTATAAAAAGGGAAGGCAGCCTGTCGATGAATCATGTGGGTACTTCCCGGAAGCGCACGGGGCGTGCCGTAAGAAAATGTATTCAGCCTTGTATACGATTGTTCGTAATAAGTTTATTTAGCGCCGAACGACAACACGTGGGAGAAAACGGGACACTGCTTTCTTGTTTTGTCTAATTGATCTAAATAAGTGCGAGTATGCTTTCGTTCAGTACATTGCGAGCTATATATTACAATAAACAACGTCGAAGCGGACGAGGGACAAAGAAAGGACGCGCGCACACACACACACACACACACACACACACACACACACACACACACACACACACACCACACACACACACACACACACACACACACACACACACACACACACACACACACACACACACACACACACACACACACACACACACACACACACACACACACACACTATCCACAAGCAAAATGTCGCGTAACAGGAGCGATCAAGGTAAGCGGGAATACTCAATCATACTTAACTATATCTCGAGATGCACAAAACGAAGGAAAACGAAATGAAAATTAGAAAATCATGAGTGCGTGCATGGGTTTTCTCTGGTTTTCGCACTCAAGATACGTCGGTTCTCTTTGGGGGACTATGATAATCGGGGGCTTGCAGACGTAGTTTCTTCTGGCAATACAATGATCACACGTGTCAGGTCATTCGCATGTCTCTCTAGAACCATCGTCTGGGGAAACAAAGGCAAGAAGCCGCACTTGTCACAGTGCTGGGCAAGGAAGTCCTAAGTTCCTTTCCGCAGTTGTGCTCCTGTAACCTGGCATTCATCTGACGAACTATAGGTTCTTTCGAGGCAAATTAGTCCTGTAACACGGAAAGAATTTATTAAGCTGAACTACAAGCTTTTTCGCGTCTTTCGACATTTACAAGAGCGCGAGAAGTGCCCCTTCCTTTTGGCAAACTATTCTGCTAATATCAAACGGCAACGTCACAGGCGAATGTTCTCGCGAGAAGTATAGCTTTTCTTTAAAAAAAATAAAGCAAAATAAAGAAAAAGAATGCCATGTGCGCTGCACATTTTGTCATGTGTAGCGGTGATCTAAAACTTACTTCGAAGCAATTCAAGCTCTTTGTGAACACAATGAGCAAAATCAAGTAGAGGTGCTCGTGTCTCTGGTACAACTCTAGGGTAATTATAGCACGACCTCGCGGTTGTATAATTATACATTTTACAGCGTGTACTTTCAATTGAATCGCATGTTTCACGTGCATATCTATGATGTTCGTCATTTCTAGTTTGCACCTATGTTCCCCCTGAGAACATGTTTAAGGTACGCCTCCATACGTTCACAACTAAAATATTGGTTGAAAGGGATGGTTAACGACTATAGGCTGAACAGATCCGAAAGTATTCCGGACTTTCGAAACAATTCCGAAATATCTGGCAAATAATCTTTCTCTTTGGGACGATATAAATAACAGTAAAAAATATTATGTTATTCAATAATTCAAATAGAAACGTTAGGATGACCCTGCAAGTAAACATTATATTCACTGTTATTCATCCGCAGTGAGCTCTTCAAGGGGAAGTCTTCTGCACCCATAAGAAGCGTGCTAGTCTGACCCTCGAAGAGTCAACGAGTATAGTGGCATTCAGGTTCATTCAAAGTGACCGTCAGTGGTGTTCGCTTCGTCGAGATCATTTGAAAACGTAAACGTAGGTCGTGCTCAAACGTAGCGTTTGAGCACGACCGGGCTGGAGGAATACGCTCCGAGCGCTCACATTTGCGCGCTCGGATGATGATGATGATTATGATCATGATGATGATTATGATTGTGGTTCGATTAGGAAAGGACGCTAATTTCTGCAGCCCATGTAGGGAGTACGGCTAAGGGAAGGGGAGCGAAAGAGATAGAGAAGAGAGAAAGGCCGTAGTGGAGGGCTCCGAAAATTTTGACCACCTGGGGTTCTTTAACGGGCACGTGCCTCTGGCATTTTCGCCTCCATCGAAAATGCGACCGCCGCGGCCGGGATCGAACCCGCGTTTTTGGGTGGGAGCACCTCTCGCGCGGAGCATCTCTCTCTAGTCCTGCTGTGGCCTAAAAGCAGCCACGTGCAGCCTCACGTGGCTGCTCAGCATAACTCGTTGCCCCGGTACTGTGACAAATTCTTAGCAGCGCTGCTCAGCAGAGCTCGTTGCCACAGCAACGAGTTCTGGTAAGCATTTAGTGCTCCGAGTTAGGCTGCCTCCACCCAACGAAGATTAGAGTAAAGGGGACGAATACACGGACATACCAAGGCTGATCTGCCCCGACTGAGAAATGATTTATGAGCTAAAATGATAGAGCGAGTGTTTGAAAGAAAGGATCTGGGGCAATTTCCGGTGCATTATTAATGGCACACGGTGATGTCTGCTAGGTCCACCGCGGTGGTATAGCGGTTAAGGTATTCGGCTGCCACCCAAAAAACGCGGGTTCGATCCCGGCCGCGGCGGTCGCATTTTCGATGGAGGCGAAAATGGCAGAGGCCCATGTACTGTGCGTTGTCAGTGCACGTTAAAGAACCCCAGGCGGTCTAAATTTCCAGAGCCCTCCACAACAGCCTTTCTTCTCTACTTCTTTCACTCCCTTTCCCCCACCCCCACGGTCGCTTAGCCGTGCTCCCTACATGGGCTGCAGAAATTAGCGTCCTTTCCTAACCGAACCTCAATCAATCAATTAATCAATCAATCAATTAATCAATCATATAATCAATCAATCAATCAATCAATCAATCAATCAAGGAACTCGCGCTATTACTCCTTTCCATGTAACTGCTAATCGGTGTGTAAGGTGCATGAACAGGGCTCGTGACGATCGTTAATGGTACCACAAATTCGTAGTGTCTAGCAAACTTTCATTCCTTTCATGGTCTACACCGCTGAGTGAGTCAGTGAGCGTAAATGTAGAAATGCATCACAACATTTGACAGCGCAATGGCTGCTCTTTACGCGGTCATTCAACGCGCGCCTGCATCTGTATTTATGTATCTGTATTTTTTTTATTCTGTAGTTATTTTTATAGGTTCTAACTGAAGGTGTGCAGGGTAGATCGAAAGTTACTCGTCCTCCTCATGCGGCGACAGCCACGCTTGTGTACACGCTAGGTATTCCAGAACATCGCTAATGCTTTCATGCACTGGGAACACTATCTGTATTCACGGAAGATTCGTCGTTCAGCAGTTGTAGTAGCGTAGTAGCAAAACCGGAAAGCTGCCGATTCCTTCGGGCACTTTTCTTATACCTTTAAATAGGCTGGAGTGTTTAATATTCGACATATATGAAGCTCTTGTTCTTGTAGATTTTCTTTATTTTATTGTTCTTACGTGATAATTTCATTTATCTTAATGTGGCCGCTGCACATGTGGCACACACCCTCTCACGGGTGTGGCCATGTTTAAACAGTAGACACATAAACCAAAAAAAGGACCACAAATTTTCCGCGTTCAGATACGGCACTATTACGGTCTGTATGCGTACATGGTATCTCGGTAGGCGAGGGATCCGATTACTGGCCAGGTATGTAGACCAAACTAGCCGGGCACGTTGAGTTATCTGCTCACCCGTAGACCGCTGGTCCGAACTGATGCGCAGCATTAAGGATTAGTTGGCGAAGTCGTACGCGTTATTAAGCGTCACAAAGACTTCGGATCGAGAAGGTATTAGACGCAAGTTCCTGGTAAAAGAAAGCTGTTTTCTGACGTCATCGGCTTATATGTTCTTTTAATACTCGAGAATCCACAGCTTCTGTAGAAATAAACTAAATCACGAGTATACTGCAGATCACGTCCACACACTTTGCATGTCACCGAGATTTTCATGATGCAGGTTTCTGCGGCCACATCGTCGCTGAGCTGTAAATTGCTTAAAAATATACCCAACGCTTTAATCATAGTGGAAGCTGCATATGCGACTGGCGTTAGAAAATGCATAAACCACATATAGAGACTGTGTTTTCGTTGTCTTTATGATAATTCATTTTACATGCCTAATTTCCACTACTGAAGAAAGCCCACACCAATTTCTCTTTCTGTCGTATCCTCTACATTTGCCTAATGAAGAAATTGTGAATTCACACCTGATTGCCACTTTGCGAGCAAAGTATTCGAAACATTAAGGGAAAGCCCTCTTTTATATCTAATGGTGATAACAATTGTGGTTAGGTTAAAGGACATGACACTATTTTCTGCACGTTATGTCGGTAGCATGGCTCAGCGTCCGGGGGGCGAGAGGGGGGGGGGCGATGGAATGAGCGAGATAGAAAGAAGGGGAACGCCGTAGTGGAGGGCTCCGGAAATTTGGCCACCTGGGGTGCTTTAACGTGCGCTGACAACGCACAGTAGACGGGCCTCTGGCATTTTCGCCTCCACCGAAAATGCAACCGCCGTGGCTGGAACCGAACCAGCGTGTTTTAGGTGGCAGCCGAGCACCGTAACCGCTAAACCATCGCGGCGGACTTAATATCTACGGCACGTGTCAACGCTCATAAAGGCATATGCGGAACGGGAACTATATAAAAGTTGGAGACATAGTTGCGATTCCCAACGCAGTGGACGCATCAATTGTTTTAACATTCCGAATGCCTTTTTACCTCAGTTAATGTGCTAGATTTCACGATGCGTCTTGAAGGCACGCTCCCTCATTGCTCTTTGCATATGGATACCTATCATTGTGACGTTACATACTTGCCTGGTGTAGACATATTGAAGTGTAGGCCCATTGATGCGACCATCGTGGCTCTTGATCGTGCGACTTTGAGCCTGTCTGTGCCTGCTCAGAAGTCGATATGATGAGGAAGCGCTCGTCGAAAGACGCCGCTCGGGCAGAAATAAAAAAGAGCTCGGCAGCAAAGGAACCGAACTAGCAGGAGCGATAGAGTAGCACAGAAAGAACAACACTAAACAGCGATAGAAGCATGAAGCTTGCTGGTTGACAAGGTCACACAGACCATTACCGACGGCTCCTGGTAACTCCTTCCGTTGGACGCCTGGCTGTGTTGGCTCTCAATCGTATATAGTGCGAATGGCGCAGAACACCGCCTATTCGCGCACAGACAGAAAGCAAACAGGCGTTATGCGATTTGCCGAGAGTGTGTGCTATAAAGGTGCAAGTGAGCGCCCCGCTCAGAAGAGCCTGAAGCTGTCCGTCGACGTCACCAACTTTGTCCTAGAGCCCAGTTGTTACTCTGGTTGGAAAAGTTGCCCATGTGACCACTAGAAAGAAAGGCTAAAGCGCGATGAAATGCAGCAAGTGTAATGAAGCAAAGCGGCAACAATCTTGGAGAGGCAGCGTCCTCTCACAGCTCTTCAGCACCCCGAAAAAAAATAAAAAAGAAGCATCGTGCGAAAGGAGATTTTTGCTTTTTCAGGGAACCCGAAGGCGTCTCGGTACTGACCGTATTAATATGTTTCTTTTTTCAGATACTTATGAAAAGTAAGCAAGTATCTGAAAAGAGATACTCTCTTTTTCAGATACTTACTTTCAGATCTTTCTTTCAGATCTTACTTTTTTGACACCTCTGGAATAGTGACATCACGAGAATTTTTAATGAATGTAGATGGAGTTTTTACTATTGGGCAGGTTGATGTTTTTATTTTTGTGTTTTGTTGTTTTATTATTGCGATGCAACGCGCATAAGAGACCACATAAAACTACTGTTTTACATTCTTAAAAAATTGCCTCTCGTGTTACGACGTTATGTTTATTTAACAGACTAAACACCTACAAGAGTGTCTAATATGTATATAAGAGCAGTGAGGTGCTACGACGTCATTACCAGTGGCTCCTGGCACTGTCGGTAATGTGCAGTAATTTGAGTGTTATGTTGCCGCTCATAAGGCGATCGCACAGAAGGGACGGCGTAGCACCGTACGCTATACAAAGCTCCTTTCTCGGCTCTCTCTCTGCATGGTCTGTGACTGTGCAATTATCAACGAAAAGCAAACGGCTTCCATTGAGCGGCTGGTCTCCCACGCTGGCCCCCAGGGGTTCCTGGTACGAGACCCTTCCCTTTCGCTGAGCCCGGCTTGAGGAAGAGCGGCGAACGCGTGGGAAGATGAGGCAGGCAAACATCTCATGCTCTCCGCAGTCGCTCGGGGGGGGGGGGGGGGAGGGGGGTGGCTGCGGCTGCGCGACCGTGCCTGTCTTCTCAGTGGCCAGTTCGGGTAAGAGCGGCTCGGACGCGTAGGAGGAGAATGCATGAGAAGTGCGCCGTCGCTCGAGGCGACAATGCGCTTGGCCCAACCAATTCTTTAACGACCGGCATGCGCTTTCGGCGCGCCGACTGGAATGAAGGGTTGAGTCGCAACAATGCACGGTCCGAATGCGGGAAAGGCGAAGTCACGCAGTGTTTCCCGGAACCCACTTTACGACAGTCACCGGGGGTTCGGCTGGATGAGCGTGGGAGATGGCGCGAATGCCGCAGGGCTGCTACGATACCGATATTTCGACTATGAGAATCTCTGAGAGCGTGGGATAAGGAGAGGGAGAGCCATGATGGGAAAGAATGTCAAAATGCCTGTTTAAACTGCAAAGACGCTGCTGTCGAGATTAGGGACAGCCCACTAGGGAGTGGCTTAATCTGAGGGTAAACAGATTGGATAACAGAAGGTTGAGGCGGACCAGCAGTGGCCACCTCCCCTTTTTCTTTGTTACTGCAAGGTACTAAAGACTGGACGGATTCGTTCCCCTTCAGTCTAGGCTGTAATCACTTAACTGATCGATCAGTAAGACTCCGTACGATGCAACTTCTGTCTGGGCCGTAACCACTCGGTGGTCGAACAGTGAGACTAGGTTCGTTGTATGTAGTAACAGTGTTCTAGGCTCTAACTTAAGAAAAGTTAAGTAGAAGAGTAAGACGCTGTTGATGTCTATGTTATCATCAGTGTGCTTCGGCAAGATGTACATATGACTGTAAATATTTCGCTGCAATATACCTTCAAGTTCATTACCTCCAACCCGCCTCCTGCTTCATCGACGTCGATCATCTTCTTGACGGGACTTCAATGCACATCAAGGAGAAAACGAACAAAGAAAACATAACTTTGAGTATGTAAAGAAATTCCGACAGCAGTTCGAGTAGCTAAAAAATCACTAGTAGAAAATATCGCCGAGACCTTCTCGCAAGGTTCTCTCTTTCGTATTTCCTCTGTAGTTCGTTGCAACCAACCTCTTTGGTTACGACCTATAGAAGAAGGAAACCGTAAGCTCCAGACATAACACCGTAGTGAGCCTGTCTCGCTCAGCTAGCCTTTCTTTGAAGCAGAGGTACCGTCTCTCGCTTTTACAAGTGATAAGATAAAGGATTGCCTTTCTTATTTTAAAATATTGTAATGGGTAGAATAGGAGATGGGGGACGAAGAAGAGGACGACTAAGTGGATTGCGGCCATTGCACCATCTCCGTGGCTATCTAACTTGGCGATCCCTCATCCCCGCTGACCGTCATTTCTAAATAAACATCCTTCACCCGTAACAATATTATTGCTCGACTAAAACAAGTGACAGATTCTGGGTTAAAATTTGTCTGGACGTTCAAGTATTCTGTCTACAACCAGCGAAACGAGGAGGCATATAGTATAAGGTAAAATTCGACATTCCTATTCGTGCAGAACTGCGTGACGTTACGCAGTGTAGCGGCAGTTTTTCCTTCGGCATTTTCTACGGTACGCCCGGGGACAGCTGTGACAGCTCTCCGATCGTAGGTCACGACCTCCTTGGGCACGACTGACCTGAGTTGTTGAGACTTGTAAACATACGGACGCGCAATTTTAAGTCGCATATAATTCTACTCAAAAGGCCGTAGCCAGAATTTTTTAACAGCGTAGCTGTTTAGCCTCAGCAAAGTCTGATTCTCGACTGCATGAAAATATCATCATCATGAAATCTGTGCGCGTGCGCTTCTACGCGTTGCGCGCACGTCTTTCTTCTTTCTTCTCCCACTACATAGGGAAAGGGATTTGAGGGCAAGGAGGAGACAAAGGACGAGGGGAGCGGTTGATGCATAGGATAGGCACGTACAGCATGGTACAACAAGAGGTGGGAAGGGGACGTGAGGAGGGATGATATGAGTGTGAGTAGGAGGGAAGGGGGTAAAGCGTGACATAGTCTTGTGCAAGCAGGGGATGAGAAAGGTAATTGAAGGTGAGGAGGGAAAGGAGGAGTGGAACGGCACCAGCTACGCTTCTTCCTCAGTCTTCGCACCACCAGTGTGTAGCTGCCCAATCACGTAACGTGCCGTCACAGATATACACGTGGCACTGTTGTCCCGTCAAAACCACGTAGGAAGACGTCACAGCCGGACATTTCCCGCCAATCGATTTTGAACCTAGACACATTACCCAAATCACAGTAACGTGACGTCACAGCTAGTCACATGACAGCTAGTCTTTGACAGAAAGTCAAGGCGATCTATATGGCTTAGAGACGCTCACCTCTTCCTCGTTTGCCGGGAAGGGCAGTGCAGTGCAGTGCATTTCCTTCTTCATGTATATAAAACGCCGCCTTGAAGCGCACGTATGATGAACCGACAGCGGCTGAATTTTTAGCGTGCTAGCATCAAAACCCGGAGGGAGGGCGGTTGGTGGTTCCTATGCGCGGCCGGACGAGAAATTCGTGTTTCCAGTCGTATTATTTTCAGCGAAAGCGAAGAAAGACGTGTTCACCCGCTGCTTTCACGATGATTATGATGATGATAATTTTTTCATACGCCGACAGCTACCACGACAGCACAAGTGAGCCAATACAAGTTGCGCTTGAATGAGAGCTTAAGTTTGGGGGAAGATGGAGGCTTCAAGAGACGAAAAAAAAAAAAGATGTTGTACATCGAATCTCGCTGAAACCAGCGCTTCGACAAGTGAACTTGGAATGGAGGTGCTTCCCACATTACGGGAATCCATATGCCGCTCTAATTAAGGTTACGGGAAGCATTTGCAGCAGCATAAATAAAGTAAAACATCTTTATGGGGTACTGTTACGACTGGGGTTTGCACTTCGGAAAACATTTGTGCGAGCCCCTCTTCGAAAGCCCACCGTGTTTCGGCTACGCAGCGGAAGGACCCCTGCTGCGGGATTGATGACCCGGCGACCTTCGGGCAAGACACCGCCGGCAACTGCATCGGGACGACAGCGCACGGGTGCGGACGTGGCTCTCTGGCACCTCGTTGTTTCGTGTGATTCCGGCGAGGAACGGTCGTTTGTGTGCGGCCATGTGGACGCGGACATTAGCGCACTTCCGGACGAACGCTCTGGGTGGCCGGGGTGTGAGCGCAGTGGTCAGCATGTGTGCATGGTTTATCGCGATCCGGCGGGTTCCGGATGGGTGTGCGCATGCCCTCCTCGCGGCTATGACGAACGCTGGGAGAGTGCGAGGTTGACGCCCACTTGAGGGCGGTGACCATGAAGGACGCTATCGTGTGTTGATTGGACATTTGTAATTAAGGTTTATTCCCCAGCTAGGGATCTGGGGACGGCAACCTTTGGAGAAAAACGAGCTGCCGAGCTCTCTCTCGGCGCATTTCTCATTCTCAACCATGAAATAAACTTCGTTAAGTTTTCCTCTGCCCCGGTCTCTTGATCTGCCTCGGCTCGTATCTCCGGGAGTCTCAGAGCCAGCGGTATGATCCCGTCTCCGCAAGGTCCACGCTACCAAATGGGTCGGCTCCGTGGAGCGGCAGGCCGGTCCCAACAAACTGAATGCTGAGCAGTGGGATGAACCGCAACAAATGGTGGCAGCGGGTAAGAACGCAACAAATTGTGGCAGCGGTGAGAATCCCAACAAACGGCTGGCAGCGGTGAGGTCGCAACAGTACCTAGAGGAAAGGCAGCGTGGGAGGAATCCGTTTCGTAGCCGCAAATCGCTGATAGTCTCTTGTCGCATGTCTTCAGAGTCGAAGAAGCTTTTTGCGGTTGAACACATCTCCCACTTGCTTTGCAAGGCTTACAACAGATAGGGAACGGCGAGTTCTTTGCTGATAACGGGAGCATGTCCGTTCTCATAACGTGCATTGCGCCTCGCCAGCTCTTGAAAAATTCGACTACATCGATTCCTGCGCTAAGCTTGAAATGCTTACTGCTTTTTAATGGAAGAGACGCTAATATACCTGCTGAACATACAAACTTAGATTGACAACTCTCCCTCTTGTTCTTTAAAGGGATAAAAAGACATCGGTGTTAAAAACTTTTCCTGTAGGGATCGCAATTTGTAATGTGCTCACTGAAAACACTCTCGCCTAAGTAAATCATCTAGGTGGCAGTGAAAACTGCTTTCTTCTTTTATTCGTATTTCATTTCCTTACTCAGCAGACTCGTATGAATATATTTAGCATTCCTTTCGTTCGCCTAAGTTTTCTATAATAGTTTTAAAAGGACCCCAGGATTTTATTAGTACAATAGTATAAATCTACGATCAACGCTAACACCACAACTTACAGATTCGCTGACGTATCAAAAAGGCAAAGCGGGAAGAAATTGTCAGCGTGTACAGAACTGCATGAAAAATAGGATGAGATGAATTACGGTCACTGACCAAGTCGGATGAGTTGATCTGACGTTTCGGAACCGCACACGGGTTCCTCGTTCACTGAGAAGGACTGGAAGTCGTTGTCAATTACATAGGCAGAACATGACGTAACGAGCATGCGTAAACGGCAGGCATAGTTCCTGGTGTCCTGTTCATTGTAGCTGGCGTCGACTGAATGATTAGCGATTCCAGAAGCCGGCGCGATGGCACGTTCTTTTCCTTGGCGACGATGGCGGCATTATCCCAGTCAGTGGTATGATCATGTGCATGCGCATGCTCAGCGACGGCGTTTGTCGTTCGACGAACTCAAGAGTTCGACGAACTTTCGTCGAACTCTTGACTATGAAAAATAGGAATTCTAAATATAATCTTCTTACCCAAATAGGGAAACATTGCTTCTTTTTATTTTTTTTCCTGCATCAAGAATTGTCATATTCTTTCTTACTTTTTGTGTTATGTACCTTTACCACTCTGGCCTTGAGGAGTATAATAACATGAAATGAAATGAAATAATGCGTCAAGGATGGCTTTGATAAGCTTGCACTGGCACACCATTTGCCGCAGCAATATTCTTTGCTGTTGAGCATCACTCTCGGCTGCAACCGGTGTTACTTGGCCAAGCCGATGATCGAGAGCATCGACCAGCTTGTCAGCGGCAGATCGCGACAAGAAGGAGACGGCACAAGAAGGATGGGGCCCTCGACATTTCCTGACTCCCGTGGGCACGTCCTCCGTTCGAAACACGTCCGCTGGCGTCTATCGATGCCGATACGTTGCGGGCGTTGCTGTAAGCAGCAGATTGCCCAATACTTGAACGCCGAAAATGGATACTTGGGCGAGCTGCTGCATTGTCGAATAATAAAAAAAAAAGAAAAAATAAGCAGGGGAGAAGGAAAAGGAACACGAGGAGGAGCTGTATCTGTGCCTTTTCTCTTCCCGTGTTCCACCCGTTTTTTTTCTCTTTTTTGCAGCTTTTTCTCTTTACTAGGGCCCCAGTGTTCTTGTAGAGCCAACTTGACACCAGCCACTGCATCTTACAGGAAAGCTGCTTTGAAGTAAATCATAAGCGTAGTTGTCTTTCGTGTTTTCACCCTGACTCTGGCCAATTTATAGGCACTGACAGAAGAGCTCAGTAGAAAGCAAGGCGTTACTTGTCATGTTTAGTTTCAGTGTTCGGTTGTGCTCTCCGGCTAGAAAGAGATATGTTTCTTAAAGAGCACAGCAGAAGTTTGTCTAGTGGTACGGAGGTGTTGCTTCGTGTACGGTCAGTGATCGAGGTCTGTCGCATACAGTTACTACAGTTAAGCACATATCACTTGCCACGTTTATAAGGCAAGAGCCCACCGCGGTCGTAGCTCTTTCATCCTCGTGAAGGATCTTGAATCAAGGTGATCCAACGTGGTGCGGATTACAAGGCGCCGGTAATGGTTACGAAAGAGGCATTGAATGCAGTCTCCAGAGTTGTGATTCTCACACAAAGCCGTGTCGTATCGTTGCAGCGCGGGAAGAGAACCAGGCCTTTCAAAAAGGATAGTATATCCATCCAAGGAAAATACTACGTTAATAAGGTACTAATTATTGCGTACTGCATTTTTAAAACATCTATTTGGACATGGCTGTAATGTGCTCGCGCAAAGTTCACTCTACTCTTGTTAAAGCACGTTTACTTTTGGTGAAGTGCTGTTTTCTCTAAGTACCGATGACTGTTGGTAAAGTTCTACTGATAAAGACTGCTGTTGCGTAAGCTGCCGTAGCCGCGGCGGCTTGGGCAACGGTACCGGGAAACGTGTGCAGTCAGCACTGCGTGCTTTGCACTGCTAGCAAAAGCACCTTACCATCAATTATGCGAACATGTTCGTTTCGTGCTCGTTCTTTGTTGAAACGAACGCTGCGATGCATGTCGCGTGCGTAGCACCAAATAGCGTGCGCAGTGAAGGTTTTCACTTCGCATGATGACGTTGTTGCGAAAGATAGAGAATAAGTGGGGACTAACAGTTTTGCTCTAGCAAAACAACAACAGCAAAAAAAGGAAAAAGTGTGCACATACGGGGATCAGCCACGTGGTAAAATCTCCGTAACTGCAAAGGGTTCCCTAAGCCTGGATAACATTCAGCACTGCAATAATATGTTAGAAAACTGACTTAACGCATCACTGCACACGTCACGGTTGCGCAAGGGGAGAATGAGAGTGAACCGAAAGGAGTGATTTTTTCCTGTTCCCCGAGGGGCAGCGTCCTCTTGAATGTGTGGCAACCTTCCAAGCTTCAAGAAGAGCACGCTTGACTCAACCAAAGAAACAAAGCTAACTCATGCGTGGCTCAAAGAATAACGCAACGACGTCAAAAAGAAGGCGCGTTAAGGACGACGTTGAGCAAAACTGGCAGTTGCTTGCACGCTCCTTGTTCTCCAGCTTTTCCCCGTACCGTTTGTTCTGAGTAAGGGACAATATGTACGTGCTACGCTTTCGCTTTTCTTTTTAGCAGCCTCTCCAGCGGCGCTAGAAAATATGTCCACACGGTTTGCCTAAGACCCTTTTGAGCCCTTTTCACGTACGAAATAGGCTGCGTATTCTTGCTGAAAAAAAAAATGCCAGGCGTAGCACGGACATTGTTTTCACTGCGGCGGCTTAGCGGAAATGAAACTGCGAAGGTCGAAAGGTTAGGAAAAAGTTTTCGTTGGTAATTGTGACATAACGACTCTCTAGGGTCGCCTTCGGATTTGTTTGTTTTAGCTCGTGGTACACCTAGCGAAAGTAATATTTACAGCCGAGGTCGCACCAGATTAGTCTCATAGTCGGACTTCAAGAAACTGCACTTTGTGTTTGCACTTGGAAGAACATCAAGCAGACAGCAAAAAAGAAGAAAAAAAGTGTTCCTTTAAAGCTAAGCAGCAAGCTTACAAAGCTAGTGCGTATTCGTTATATTCATTTTAATAAGCATTGCGAAAGAGGGTCATGAGTAGAAGCCTGCGCGTGCAAGTTGAACGAAACGCTTCGTGCCTTATTTCTTTTCCGGCTCTGGTTGAGTGAACTTCTTTGTTTCCCGTGTGTACCCAGCTTGCGTCACCCGATGCTGGCGTATTTAAAGAAAAAAGCTATATGAATTCAACGTATGCATCATCAAAAGAAATCCCGTCAGCGATGTGTCAGCGGGCAACTAATACAGTCAGGAGTGATGAGCTTTAAGCGCTGGCTATAAAAAGTTTAAGTTATATTGCATGGTCAGATACGAGCAAACAGGTGTTATCAGCGAGACAGTTCATATACTGTTAGCTGAAAACGCATATAACCTGCAGTGGTCCTGTCATAAGAAAGAGGTATATGCAGTTCCACGCGTGTGCAATATGAGTAATTAGCGGATATGTATAGTTTTATTAAACACCACCCTTATGTAATACCCCTAGAGGGGGTCTTTAAGAAAATAAAACGAAGTGAAGAAGAGATGGGGCAGAAGTGTCATGTAGCACTATCATTATAGCTGTCACTGTGATGTAGCAGTGGCCTGAGGGACAAAGGATGGAGACAGTGGGTCGAGGGAAAGCGGTGGTACGCTTTTCCATTCTACGCAACCGGAGTAGTTCCTTTCTTTCTTTCTTTCTTTCTTCTTGCTCCGTCACGGTGATCTAGTGGCTATGGTACTCGGCTGCTAATCGGAGGGTCGAGGGATCGAATCCCAGCCGCGGCGGCTGCATTCCGATGGAGGCGAAATGTTGAGGCCCGTGTGCTGTGCGATGTCAGTGCACGTTGAAGAACCCCAGGTGGTCGAAATTCCCGGAGCCCTCCACTACGGCGTCTCTCATAATCAGAGCTGGTTTTGGGACGTTCAAACCCACAAATCAATCAATCTTCAATCTGTATTTCTTTCTACCAACGCTACAACAAGTTCCTTTATTTACCACATACATGGAAATTTCACATAAGTGGTTGGATGAGGGGAAAAAAGCTGCGTTAAAAACAGCTTGGCCAGCCCCACATCCCCGGTTCACTATGGCAGCGTGGCAGTAAAAGAAAAGTACAGTACAACATCGCAGTCATATGAGAAAAAACAGCAACAGCATAATATCCACAGAAAGACATATTTACAAAAAGTGAAATTTAACTACAAACATATTTAACACAGCATGCTTAAAAGAGAAGTGTTAGAGAGTGTGCGAACATTGCCAAAAGAAATCTGAATTTATTTAATGTCTTCGGCAAGCAATAACCTAATGTTTGAAAGCCATAGTTTGGCCACATCGATTTTAACATCGATTTTAAACATCGCCACTGTGAAGTTCCCTCATGGAAAGTAAATGGTATGTATGTATGTAGTATTATGTATGTATGTATGTATGTATTTATGTATGTATGTTGTATGTATGTATTTATGTATGTATGTATGTATGTATGTATGTATGTATGATATGTATGTATTGTAATGATTACCATTATTATTTGTTCGTGTATCACGAATGTGACTGCCCTAACCATTTTCTTCAGCTTCATATGTTTCTTGAATGTGACCGTTAGCCGTCTTTTAAATATTTCTCAGCGACATCACTGCTCCATGTTTCTTACATGCACCATGTCATAGCGGCATTATTCGTAACCATTTCCGATGTTTGAAAATAAGAACAAAGCTTTGTTCATCCAACCACATTCACTTCTCGACAACGTCTGCCAAAAGGCGCAGTTCCGTTCACCTAACGATTCCAGCAGGCGTCTAAGAGAAGCTCATTGCGCACGTACGATGGAAAGTCGCAGGGGATCTCTGCAGTGCATTTTAGTTTCATTCTTTTGGGTCAGCCACGACGTACTGCGATCTGATTATGAGAGAAGCCGCAGTGGAAGGCTCCGGAAATTTGGACCACCTAGGGTACTTTAACGTGCACTGACATCGCACTGTACACTGGCGTCAACATTTTGGCTCCATGGAAGTGCAGTAACCGCGGTCGGGATTCGATCCCGCGACCTTCGGATCGGCGGCCGAGTGTAATAGCCACTACACCACTGACGCGGGGCCCCTTTTAAAAAGTTTAGTTCATTGAACTAAACATTCAAGAATGTGTCAACGAGAAGCTAAATCATGGGTTAGACGCAGCCTAAATCCGCGGAGAAACGATGTGGGTACTCGTAAAAGGGATAAAAAGCCGGGGAAGGGGTCGAATGAAGACCAATGGTCCGCCAGTGTGAGGATTAATCTCGACTTTGTTGCCGTGCCGCAGACTTATCTGTGAATTTCAATGTGTCGTTAACACGGAGTTCCTCTGACAAGCAAATGATAAGTAGCAGAAAAGTTCAGGTATACTGGTTGTTATGATGCGACAAGACTACATAGGGAGCGTCGACAATGGACTCGAAATATAGTGTGGAACTAAGGTAGCGCGACCTTGTAGACATTGGTGTGGATGTGCATGTCTGTGACTGACGCGTTATGTAGTGCACAAACAGATTGAAGGCAGCGTCGATTGGCCGGACAAAAATATTTTCACGCCCCTCTTTCTGAAAAAGTCTCATTTTTTTATGAAAATAAGTTCAGTAGTTTATAAAGGCTATCCTATTTAATAATAATGCGATTACGTGCCGAAATACGCTATGACTATACAGAACGCCGCAGTGGGGAGCCTGAATTTTTTACTAAAGGCACTGAAAAACAGAGAACATGGGTCCACTGTTATTTTCACGTCCATTGAAATGCGACACGCTATCTTTACATCGTGGATTCAACAGTATTACGAAGCTTTTTAGGTTCCGCGATTATAATAACCAAACGAAACGGTTGATTTTGAACGACGTATGACCAAGTGACTATCGCTTTACGAATATTCCTTATAAAGGCATGCTTGCACACTCGATCGAAACTTTCAATGGGAGACGCAGAGGGACAAGGATAGTAATAGCAGTAAAAGTTTAAACACATGTTCCACTGGTTGCTCTTTTTAAATTTCAGAGATGTTAATAGTAGGGCGACGAGTCCCATACGCTCGCTAAACCGCATCACATGCGAGATTTTGCACAAATATGCTACCGAAGCCTTGTATGCGTTGAGACGCGGATAACGTCTTCATATTTACCGACGTTCTTTTCCTGTAGCACACTTTATATTCGCTGACCTCCAAATGGAACGTGTCCAGAATTTTTTTTTTTCTCCTTATTCGGCCTGTCCTATGCTCTGAAACTTACACCGCCGTCTTCATCTGAATAAAAATGTGGGACGAAAAACGAAGAGAAAATGACCTTTTTTTTGCCGACATATAGAGGGTTCTCATCAAAATTTGCCTAGGAGTGAACATTGTGATAAAATTTATTAAAGAGGTGTCACGTACGTCGTAGTTAGGTTTACAGCGTGTTTCCCCTTTTAGGTACCAGTGAATCTGCGACAAGAAACCAAGAAAGAAGAAAGTATCCGTCACTGTTGCGATTATTTAATTTGCATTTACTGAGCTTTTCCTTATCTGTTCTTATTCTCCTTTCCATTAGTGCATGGTTTGTACCAAATCGTGTCAAGACACCCCAAACTTCATTTAACCAGTATGTCATGCATGTTTACCTATGAAACGGCTCACATTTTTGGGTCAGCGCCTTGTTAGTCCCTTTTTTCGTCCCTGTGCAGGTTGTTTGAGCTATGGTTCAACGATAGACTTTCTTAGTTCTCAATATTTTTCCAGGGGTACACACTTTTTCTCACCTGGAGATAATCTCAGACTAAGCAATTACGTTGCTGTTTCGGCCACGTCGAGCTCTGGGTAATGCAAGACATAATCAAGTAAACCGAAGATGCTCTCAGACATTAGCCAATGGCTTGCTTAACGTCTGTGCAAGCGTGTCCCGTTGCAACTCAATAAATGTCGCCCTTATCATATATATGAGACCAGGATCCACATCGTGGAGCGCAAATGAGCGCCGACTACGCGTTTTCTGCGAGTACAAGAACGCACATTCAAGGGTGTGTATAGTGTGTTGCACATCTTTAGACGTAGCAGGCGGCTCATACGGCAAAAGCGCAGGAAAGGCGATGATGACATGCCGCCTTCATTGATTGCACAAACAATGCAAGCGGCGAGTGCATCAGCAGCGAGAGCGATATATGCTCCTTGCGTTGCACAATTCTCGGTACGGCTATCGGCTGGATTGCCGCAACAAGCTGTTTTCCGAAGGAGCGGCGACACAATCCACTTTCCTATGCAGAAAACACACACACACACACGCAAAAAAAAAAAAAGATAGCGCGATACTTATGCAGAGAGCGTGTGGTTACTCAAGACAGCACCGCTCATATCGCTTTCACTACTCTGGATTTTCCTTTGTGCCTCCATACTGGGACATTGTTGTCAGGGTAACAAGATGACGGTACTCCAAACGCGAAAGTAACATGGTTACTATAGCGAGATAGACAAGAGTTGCACGGGCAACAAAAGACTTCGCTGTCAAGGAAGAGGTATACGTTCTAAGAGAAATACACGTCGCTCGTGCGTCAGCTGCTGTAACGCAGCAGTCTTATGCAACTCCATAACTATTGACCATGAGGTAAGGTGACAGCGCACGAAATAATAAGCGCTGCTCGTAGCCAAGATGCATCCTTTCAAGCCTGACAATGCCATAATACGCCGAATCTTCCACTTAAGATAATAAGTAAGAATAATCATCATGAGTCTGAACAACCGAAGGCCAAGGGTCCATAACAAGAAAGAATACTCATTCATACCTGGCCAGAACCTTGCGAGTGGCGGTGCCATGCATTAGCACATACGCGGGTTCGATCCCGGCCGCGGCGGTCGTATTTTCGACGGAGGCGAAAAGGCCAGAGGCCCGTGTACTGTGCGTTGTCAGTGCACGTTAAAGAACCCCAGGTGGTCTAAATTTCCGGAGCCCTCCACTACGGCCTTTCTCTCCTCTCTATCTCTTTCACTCCCTTTCCCCCACCCCCACGGACGCTTAGCCGTGCTCCCTACATGGACTGCAGAAATTAGCGTCCTTTCCTAACCGAACCACAATCATCATCATCATTAGCACTGCCTAGATAGGGTGCCGCGCGGCTGCGGTTCCTCATCATAATACGGCGCAGTCTTAGCCAGCAGAACAGATTTTACAGCGTCAGCTGTTACGAGATCACAACGAGGGCTGTTTTTGGCGCCGTAGTTGTCCGCCGCAACCTCCGGTGTCCGTAACCACTATCGCGCAAACTTTAGAAAAAATACCCAGGAACGAGGAGGATTCGATCCCACACCCTCTGCGTGGCAGTCTAGCATTCTACCACTGAGCTACGGCTGTGCTTGAAGATCTTCGCTAAAAGACCTAAACAGGTATAACGTCTGCCGAGGAATCGCATTAACAAATGTAATGTTACGTGGCAGAATAATAATACGCCACTACACGTCGGGGAAAGTGGATTGCATAACGTGTTCGAGGAATCATTTGAAAGAACACAGGGATGCATGATTCGTAGCTCTGCACCCATTACAGAGGCATCATCAACATCATCATTATGAAACAATCTTCTTCAACTTTTCCGTCATCATTATTACGAAGCGCTGCCCTTTGAAGCAGTTTTGTCTTATTGTGCCATGCGTCAAGCGGCAGGTGACATGCGCAGCCCCGACAGCAACTTGACTTGGGTCTTCGATATGCCTGATGACGCCTCCTCGTAAAAGTGCGGACCGCTGCTGAAGAAGCGAATCGAAGAGCTACGTGCGCGGCTGTAGCGAGGCAACGTCGGCACAACAGACAGCTGTGCAGAGAGAAGACCAAACCGGAGCACGCCGTCGACGCCGGGCCGAGAGTTCGGTTCGTTCTCGGGAAAACGACGCCAGGAGACTCTCTAAGATGTGCAGTCTATACAGATTTGCAGTTACAATACCGTACTATTTATTGCGTAGTGGCTACTTTCCCCACTAGGCGAAATGATGAGAGTTATGGCGCAGGGGATACCTACCACTTCTAGTTGCAGTATAGTTTCCCCAAGCGTTTAAAATGGCCTCTAAGAAGGCCTCTCCAGCTTACGCTGTCACTGTCCTGCGGTTCCGCGCAGGCCTGGATCTTCTTTTTTGGGCTAATTTTTTTTTCGTTCCATAAGATGAAGCGATAGCGCTGATGTGACAAGGACAAAAAAAAAAAAAGGAGGACAGGACATGCGCTGTATATATAGATAGCCAGAGTCCTGACGTGCGCGCCGCCGAAGCAGAATGCCGTGTAACTGCACATACGTGTTTATCTGAAGTTCTTTCGCCTTAAATATCGCAAATTTGAAACAGCTAAACAGCCACGCTCCTCGTCGGGGGTACCTTAATTGCCGGCGAATTTTCCATTTTCTGTACCGCTTTCGGTCTTCACGTATATACGCAGAGGCCAATAGTGTACCTTTAGTATAAGGCGCATATTTTAATCGGTTTATTTTCCACAGCTACAGGCGGTGGATCAATCCTCGCTACCTGATCTGTTTTCTTCAAGCTTACAATCTTCCCTTATTCATTCTTGCCTCTTCTTTCGAATTTTTCATAGGAATATGCAGCAAAAGCAGAAAGCAAAATAAGATAACGGCTTGATTTTCAGCGCCATGGAGAAATAACAGTGAAACCTGACAGGGACGGTGATTGATCTTCTTCTAAGTATTAACAGGAGAGGTTCCTCCGGGAAGCTGTGCTA
>JABSTT010004189.1:0-24512 GCA_013339685.2 Hyalomma asiaticum | reverse complement strand
ACATATTGAAAGACCATTGATATTGGTGACGTGCCTGCCAAACCCAGTGAGGGTTCTTGTCACTCCAATAATGAGCGTTGTGGATGTTCACTTGGGCATTGCGCGAGAAGTTAGCTTCGTCAGTCCAAAGTACGTTGTTAACGATGTCTGGGTCCTTCCTGTTCTGTCTTGATCGGGGTCCTGTTTGCAAAGTGTGTGCGATTCGGGAAGTCGCGAGGCTCCAATGCTTGGAGCAGCTATACGTGGTAGGGATGCAGTTGTCCCTTTTTAGGGGCGAAGCTCCTTAAGGTTTGGGTCAGTCCGTCCGATGTAGTAGCACGTTACCTACTAGGAACGCGCTATTAGGAGGGCGCGTGTGGGAACGCGCTACTACGAGGGCGCGTGTGGGAGGCGCACCCTCGGCGCGTGCTTCTCCGCGCGCGAACTCTCTCTCTCTTTCATCTGCTGTCTTGTGTGAGAGAGAGAGAGAGATTGATGATTGAGCGAAAGGCGCGCGCTGACTATGGAAATGCTCTTTCTTCGATGAACGCGCTACCAGCTCGTAATGAAGGAGAACGCGCCCTCACCTGCGAGAGAAGAGACAAGCTTGACGCAGGCAGCGTCTTCTAGCGAGTTTCTTGATAGAAAAATACCGACTGCTCGCGCTGGAGAACAGTTCACCGGCCACACATATATATAGTATAGGCACTGGATCGTGACTTGCAATGAAGTGCCGGTGGGAGATTTCACTTGTGCGTAGTTGAACCATAAGGATTCGTAGCCTAAATTAATCCGGATGATGATTGTGGTTCTGTTAGGAAAGGATGCTAATTTCTGCAGCCCATGTAGGGAGCACGGCTAAGCTTCCGTGGGGGTAGGGGAAAGGGAGTGAAAGAAATAGAGAGGAGAGAAAGGCCGTAGTGGAGGGCTCCGGAAATTTAGACCACCTGGGTCGTGCACTGACACTGCACTGACACTGCTTTAACGTGCACTGACAATGCACAGTACACGGGCTTCTGGCATTTTTGCCTCTATCGAAAATGCGACCACCGCGGCCGGGATCGAACCCGCGTATTTTGGGCGGCAGCCGAGTACCGTAACCACTACACCACCGCGGCGGACGATCCGGAACTCGGCACGATCTACGATGAACCGGCGGAGCTTCGCCCACTCATCATCACTCACTCCGTGGATATGCTGTGAATTTTTTTAGGGGCGAAGCTCCTTAAAGCGGCACCCGTTCGTCCCTCGTCGTAGTCGTAGTGCGTAACCGGTCTTACGCTTTGACCTCCAAGGTGGTGCCGGTGGGAGATTTCTCCTGTGCGTTGTTGAACAATAAAAAATTCGCAGCGTGCGCGTTAACTAAAAGCCGAATTCTTCTGTCTCTCATTCCTCATTAGCAGCCATTGGCAAGTTCCAGTAGGAAACGTTAGTAGAAGTAGAAGTGTAAGTGTTAGCTAAAAGCCGACTTCTGTCTCTCATTCCCATTAGCAGCAATTGTTTACCTCCAAGGTAGTGCCTGGTGAGATTTCTCCTGTGCGTGATTAAACAATAAAAATTTTGCTCAAAACGCCGTTGATTGATGAAATAAACCAACGAAAGACGCCAGATGTTTTCTAAAAGCAAAACGAAAAGACGCCAGATGTTTCTAAAGCAAAACGAAAAGACGCCAGCTGCTTAACGAAAGACGCCAGGTGTTTTCTAAAGCAGTGGTTTTATATTCAAAACCATATCGCGATACAGGATTGTCAATCGTTTCACGTCAATTTTATCGGGCGAATTAACGGAAGAAATTTCACAGTTTAACCGATGATTACTTCCAGGAGCTTCGCCCAATCTCATCATCATTCACCTCGTGGATCTACCGTCAATTTTTTTTTTAGTATTCTCCACACCGAAGACTGAGACACCAGCTTCAGCGCCCACACTACGGCCACGGGGTCTGCAGAAGACGGACAAGATATCCCTCTCCACTTCCTCGCCCCAAACTGAAGATTTGTGCCGTTTCGTGGTAAATGCGCCATTCTCTTTCGGCGTTTGATATGTACGCACAATGGTCATTGAGCATGGCCGCGTACCTGGATGCCAACGTTGAAACAACTGCCTGCCTACACCCAATAAAAGCTGGAGCGTTCGTGTTTCTTTGCTGTGTGTTGTGACTGCAACGTCACTGGAAAAAGAAAACGACGAAAACTGGGTGACAGCTAGCTTGTTCTGAAACACTTAAGATAAAGCGATGTGTAGGAAGCAAAAAGTTCGATCTTATTCGTGCATCTTGTGCGACGCAATTAAAAGTTCAACTATGTTCCCGCTCTTGAGGCTTGCGGCTTCCTTATACCGCGGTACGACTGCTGCAGCAGGCGAGAAGCACGCGGCGGACGAATTCTCGCATGCCGGAAGCAATGCGTTTTGCTGCCGCCGATAAACTGCGTTGGTAGCAAGGCAAGCCACGCGTTCCCGTGTTCACGGTGTAAAACGTTGCGACTGTACGTCACGGTTAACGATACTGCAATCACGTGCGCAGCATACGCTCATTGCTCCGGCCCATGGTGTACGGGTACGTGCCACTGGTGCTTCAGTTTTATACAGTTTATTTCAATCAAGGGCTAACTAAAATGGTCATTTAGCATATCATTAGGACACAACTAAATCAAGAAAGGCAGGCCGTTTGTCCAACCTTGCCATTCAAATGTATACATAACAAGCACACCAACACACGTGCGGGCTGCCAAGCTGTAGGGGGATATCGAACCCGGACAGCCTAACTTCTAAGCAAGCACGCTACCACTAGGTCACGGCGGGTTGCCTCACACGGAATGTATAAATAAACCTACTAAATAATCGCTTGTGTTGATGGCGCTTGTCTAGCGGCAACTTAGGTTCTCTAAGTTGTGCGTGTAAAGCGTAAATCATAGCAATATAACGGAGAGTACATGCTTTGATCGATTGATTTCTGGGGTTTTACGTCCCAAAACCACGCTATGACTATGAGAGACGCCGTAGTGGAAGGCTCCGGAAATTTCGACCACCTGGGGTTCTTCAACGTGCACTGACATGGCACAGCACACGGGCCTCAACATTTCGCCTCCATCGAAAATGCGACCGCCGCGGCCGGGATTCGATCCGGCGACCCTCGGATCAGCAGCCCACTACTATAGCCACTAGACCACCGTGGCTGGAGACAACAGTACATATTCGCGATTCTCGCTCCACATGCTTTACTCCAACGTTGCTCGATCCTGTAGAATACTTTAACGAAAGACGTTTATGATATGCACGTCAGTTCGCCGTAGCGTGAACTTTTCGTCGATATATGTAGCTGACGTCTTTGATGTGCACCAACTACAACGTTACGTCGTACCATATCATTCAGTCATCACGGTACGTTGCTGGTTAGCGCACGTTAAGGAACTACTCATGGGCTTGATCCCACTCTCGAAATTATTTTTGTCCAGTATCGCGTTTTATTTTTCAGAACATTTTTGTGAACGCAGCTGAGAAAAAAAAAATAGAAAATACAACGTGGCAGCGCCTTCGCCTGTTCTTTGTAACTTCTTCGCAGCGCTCGAAAAAAGAAAGGACGGCGATGACGGTGCTCCACAGAAGCGATGAGGGGGGGGGGGGTGTCCACTTCTGGAAACGGCGTCAGAGAAGACAGCTGCCTAGGTCTACTCGTAGCGCGCATGCGTGTATTATCTTCCAGTTCACCACGGTGCACCATTGTAAAGCGCTTAACACGGCAGCGGACGCTCGCGCGTTCCAGTTTTAAAAAATAGGCGTCTCTTTTCCAACATCCTCGCGAGCATGGCGTCATGTAAACCGGTGCCCTAGATATAAAGCTACGAAAGAGTTCACACACGCATACACCCGCATGCCACACACATGAAGTGTCGCCACACAGTTGGTATGGGGTGACCTTAGCTTATCTCTTAGTTATCGCGGCCCATCTTCCTTCTTACAGCAGACTATCACAGCGAGTGCCTGAAGCATAAAACAAACAACTTTCGCAATTACATCACACTGTTAACGACGCCTGGGATACCAGGGCGCCACAGCTTACCTCTTATCCGTCGCAAACTGCAAGTGTAATGCAGCCCTTCTCAATGAGCCGGATGGTCGCTCGGAGGGTGTTGGCGGAACTCCTTTACTGAAACCGCTTTCGCTGTCGCATAGAAGGCGAATGGGTGTCCACAACAAGCTGGGCGGTCGCGCACATGAAGAAGCAATAGCGGGAGTGATTATCAGGAATTCGAACGCGCTGTCCGCCAGTGTGAGCATAAGTGCGCACACCGCCGGTGTGAAGAATGTGCTTCGATGCGCGCGCCCCCGATACACAGCCATAACCTTTCAATTACATTCCTCAGTTTCGGTTTCGTTTCCGTGCTCTATCTAATGAACATGTGCCCTGCGGCTTTAAATGCGAAGCATTTCTTTGCGAACTTCGGCGACATCCAGCGCATCTATCTATCTATCTATCTATCTATCTATCTATCTATCTATCTATCTATCTATCTATCTATCTATCTATCTATCTATCTATCTATCTATCTATCTATCTATCTATCTATGTGTGTTTGAGGAAGAGGGTGACAAACGTTCGAAACACAACTTTTTACTAACGTTTCGGCAGGTGGGCCTGCCTTCGTCAGAGTAACCAGGCAGGCCCACCTGCCGAAACGTTAGTAAAAAGTTGTGTTTCGAACGTTTGTCACCCTCTTCCTCAAACACATATTACACCGGATCCATCAATTTTCATTCGCACACACACACACACACACACACACACACACACACACACACACACACACACACACACACACACACACACACACACACACACACACACACACACATATATATATATATATTAGCCGCCTACGACTTTGTGCTGTCCTGGCCGTTTCGTTAATGGGATGTATACGAAAATTCGTATGCCACAACATGGCTACATAACGAACATAATTGACAGGCCACCACATGAAAGTCATGACATGCATGTCGTGAGCGCCACGATTTACATGTCACGGTATTGGTGCTCTGCAGGCCGTTTCGTTAAATCTATATATACCAAGATTGGTATGGCGAGACAACAATGTCTGATGACCATGGGTCACGCGTCCTAAGAACAAGAAAATCATGATATGCACGTCATGAGGGGCATGACTTACGTGCAACGCGTTTCCTTAATGGGATGTATACCAAAATTTCTATTGCACTACATGACTGCACGAAGAACGTGAATGACAGGTCATAAGATTAGAATGATGACATGCGTGTCATCACCGGCATGGTTTAAATGCGAAAGTCTTGGTGCTCTTGCTGCCGTTTCGTTAACTTCACATATACCAAAATATGATTAGCAAGACAACAATGCACAGCAATTATACGTTCCTGATGCGTGCTTATCATTTCCTTCATTCCCACTGCACGTGGGATCAGTCATTCTCTTTTCCTGCACAGTCGCCCTCAAGCAATGGATTATTCTACTCGTACAACGACACATCGTCATGCATACTGTCACCACTATAGTGTGCAAGAAGCCATTCACAGAATGCGAACGGAGAAGCGCGCGCTGCGCCCACCGGCACTCGTATGAAGTTGCCGCCGCTGCTGCGGTAGTGTCTTCTTTTTGGAATAGAGATCTCGTTCTGCTTTGTCCTATTGTGGTCCCGTGTCCAGTTTGTTATCTGTTGCGACAATATTGTGGTGACACCTAGACGGCCTTCAATATCCCTCAACCACTCTTCATAAATGGGTAGTTTGCACGGTGTACAAATCTGCACTTCAACGACTACAGGCAGCGCTAACAGCGCCACGATCGACAGCTGCACTCGGCTTGAAGCGCCACGCGCAAGAAACAGAACTGACTTTTCGATGCGAGCATTAAAACGCGAATCCCAGGTTTGTCTGCACGGTGGTGTAGTTGTTATGGTGCTCGGCTGCCACAGACACACCCATGCACACAAAAAAAGAACCACGGGTTCGATCTCCGCCACGAGCGGTTGAATTGTCCATGGGAGCGAAAATGAAAGAGGTTCGTATACTGTGCGTTGTCAGTGCACGTTAAGGAAGTCCAGACGGTCATAATTTCCGCAGCCTTCCACTACGCCTTTTCCCTCCTTTCTATCTATTTATGAGCCTTTCCTCTACCTCCACGGACGCTTAGCCGTGCTCCCGACATGGGCTGCAGAAATTAGCGTCCTTTCCTAAACCGAACCATAATCAATCGCAGGTTTGATAGGTTTGATCAGCTTGGGTTTTTGAATGTGAAATGACATGAAACAGAGCATGGGCCTCTGGCGTTTTCGCCTCCATCGAAAGCGCAACCACCGCAGCCGGGATCCAATCGACGTTTCGTACCTCTGTAAAAGATGATGTCATGTGAGATTTTTGAACCACCCATGACCTGCTGCAAAAAAGTTTGTTCCCGTCTGACTGCATATATACTCAAGTCCTTGTTTTTTCCGTAGATCGAGAAAAAAGAGTGAGGACTACCGTCAAAAAGGAATGCGACGAGCAGAGGCACGAGGCTGTCGTGGTCGTTCGTTGCACATTTAGTCATGTTGGGTTTGTGGCGCAAGAGAGACTAACGCTATGCTGTGCCAGACAAAAGGCAAGAAAAATCTTCTAAAAACTGCGCTATGTCCATGGCTATGGAATGTGTGCTTGGCGATGACAAATGGGATCTCGTGAAAGGTGCAGCATGGCTTTACAGAGGCCTGTGTTGTTATGTTGTCATGTGGGGTTTCAAGACCCAAAACCAGCTCTGAATATGAGAGACGCCGTAGTAGGGGGCTCCGGAAATTTTGACCACCTGGGGTTCGTTAACGTGCATTGACATCGCACAGCACACGGGTCTCAACATTTCGCCTCCATCGAAATGCAGCCGCCGCAGTCGCGATTCGATGCCGCGACCCTCGGATCAGCAGCCGAGTACCATAGCAACTAGACCACCGTGGCGGGGCGTGTACAGAGGATAACAGAAATAGTTACCTGAACTCGTGATATATACGCTAAAATTATGTACGTGGTGCGTGAAGTGGTCGATGTGTACGGTTGGTGCACAAGGTTATCGTGTTGAAACTGTACCTGCGTTTACTTTGCGCCAGTGCCCTACCCACACCCTTACACCCAAGGGCCGGTAGGCAAGTGCCTCATTTCAAATTCTCGGTGCAGTAGGGCCTATCCAATGAAGCTGTGCTACAGGTCGCAATTAGGTAAGTTAAGCTGATGTAGAAAAGATGGCAAAGTCTGTCATGATTAAAATTTACTTACCAATCCTGCTTCGTCTAAAAGCTGACCACATCAGCTGAGGGTATCAGCGCATCATCGCCACAAGTAATATGAGATGAAATGGAATACTGAACGTATAAAACATATGAAAATATTTTTATCTTAGCGTTTCCAGGCGTCGGCAAGCTATTGAAGTGTGCATCATCGTTAGTTGCTCATGGCATTTACGGCATGTTGGTGGTTCCTTGTTGGGAGATAGTTATGTGTGACGTGCGTATGACCTATTCGAAATCAGCACAGTACTTCAATGAAACGTTCTTGATGAAAACACGTCTTCTACTCACCAAGTACAGGTTTAATGAGGTGAAGTTTGTTGTTCGGGAGCGATTTCCATTCCTGTTGCCAATGAGAGGTGGTGGCCTGGCGAACTGCTTGAATACCATCCCTAACAGGTATGTCGATCTTTGAAACACGTATCTGTTTTGCCGCTGCAGCTAGTTGGTCCGCCCTTTATTACCTGGGATCCCAACGTAACTCGGGACCAAACAAAAGCGTATGGGTGGTCTTCAGTTAAGTGAGATAACATACTTAAAGTGTCACCTGTAAATTGCTCATACTGAGATTTAGGATTTAGGGCTCTCAGAGCACTTAAAGAATCTGTAAAAATTACAGCTGTTTTTTGTTTAGTGCTCATAATATTTCTTACTGCCAGCCACAAAGCGTAGCACTCAGCAGTGTATAGAGAGACGAACTGCGGCAGCATAACACTTTGTTCGCTCATTCCTCCTACCACGCTACATCCAACATAAGTTGTCGTCCTAGAACCATCAGTGTAAAATTGCTTGTAAGCGTGGTATGTTTCTTGTAGCGTGCGCAAATCGTGCAGTATATGTCCATGTGGGGTGTCTTGTTTTTTGTGTGTTAGTAAAAATCAACGAATTTAGAGAAGTCACACCAGCGAGCCAATCTGGATAGTCTTCTGGCGATGGAGAGTGCTTCATTAGACATTTTTAGTTTATCGGGCTTAGCGTAATAGCGTAGTTATCGGAATAGCGGGATGGAAAAGCGCATGCGCCGTGCCGTAAACGGCCCATAGCGTTTAGCGTGCACACGGTATTTCGCAGGTTTAACGTCACCGTGTTTGCGTGTTTATAGTAGTTCACTCCAAACATGGCGGCGGTTTCGGACGCCCGCCTCGACTTGAATTTGACGTTGCTACGGCAGGATTCACTTTGTTCGCAGCAAATGACTTTGTAAAATGGCTTCGCTTGCCTTCAGGTAGCTTCGACGACGCAGTATTAGGGATAACTTAGCCGAGTTTTCGAGATCGCTTCCCATTTCAAACGTTGCTAGGCTTAGCGAGAGAGCATCTGTTTACATTTCTGCAGCATGTCAATTTATGCTCTTGGCGCTTGGTTCGTATATATTTATTTCTCTTTATTGTCGAAAAGTTAGAATGCTGCTGCACGCGGCAGTGTACGTGAACATTTTAAGGTTTATTTATTTTCACCTTTTTTAACGCATGTATCCTTCGCTAGATGGCGCCGCAATCACAACTATCGAGCCATAAACGCTTCTCCGCTCAACTAAAGCTCGTTTCTGCAACGAATGTTTGCGGTAAGGTAACGCTATTCCCCGCTATCACGCTAGCGCTGTAAACTAAAAATGTCTGTTAAGGACAATTATGGCATGAAATTTACCTTCAAATGTCAGTATTAGTGGTCTAATGGCGTTTGGCTTGTTAGCGTAGTTTAGTCGTTGGTCAAGGCGTGTGATTATGTAACATATATGGTCTGGTGAAGAACGAACTTTAAGGACAGATGTAAACATCTCTTGCGCTCTACTGTATTCTAAGCACGGCTCGTTGCTTTCCCAGTACAAGCTTGGAATGGGCGACGTCCGGTAGGCAACTTTTGCTAGGTGTAGTCCTTTGTTATGGATACGATCTAGGCGTTTGAGATCGGAGTCTCTAGCCGAAGCATAGACTACATTTCTTTAATCTAATTTACTACGTACCAACAAGCGATAGACTTGATGGACGCGTTTGCGGTCGGAGCCCCAGCGCATCCGGGACTACACTTTGAGGACGTTGACAGTCTTGTTGGCTTTTACGTTCCAATTATTTATATGTGAGAGAAAGTTAAGCTTCTTATCGAGTACCACCCCCAGAAACGTTTGTTCCTATTTTACTGGTAATAATGTTTCGTTTATTTTGAGGACGGTGTCTGGGTGGACGCCTCGTTTCTGAGAGAACGCCACGGGAACAGTCCTTCTCTCTGAACACCGGAAGCCGTTTTTATTAGCCCATTGTGTAAGTTTGTTTACTGCGATTTGAATTTGCCGTTCACACGTCGCCATGTTAGAGGACCGGCAAGCTATTTGGAGATCATCTACGTAAAGTGAGCGCATAAGAGTGGGTGATATGACCTGGTTGACCGAGTTCACTTTGGTGACAAAGAGGGTTGTGCTTAAGATACAACCCTAGGGCACACCGTTTTCCTGAGTAAATGGGTGTGAAAGTGTTGAAACTAACCGAACTTGAAATATTCGGTCTGATAGAAAGTCGCACAAGCAGTTCAGCATCCTTCCGCGGATTCCTAGATCCGCCAGGTCCCATAAAAAACATATTTCCAAGTGGAAGAGAAGCTCAGGGGAAGATGGATGCTTGAATCGATGAACAAATCGCAAAGTACGATTTAGAACATGGAATGTCGCGGGAGCCAAAGTTTCGACAAGCGGACTTGTCTTCGTCAGGGCGGCAACATCCTGAGTTGCCGCCCTGACGAAGTCAAGTCCGCTTGTCAAAACGTTCGCTCCCGCGACATTCCCTGTTCTAAATCGTACTTTGCGATTTGTTCATCGATATTTCCAAGTGGTGTCATATGCAATTTCAAGGACAAGAAATACTATGAAACAGTGCTGCTTGTACAAATAAGCTTCTCGTACCATGTGTTCTAGGCGAACGACGTGATGAGTAGTCGAACACCTTTTCATATTACCACACTGGAGGACATTTAATAAGTCATTTGTTGCCAGGACGTATGTTAGTCGAATGTTAATGATGCTGGCATTGGATTTTGCGATACAACGTGTGAGTACTATGGGCCTGTGGCTCCGTGGTGATGTGGGGTCCTTTCCTGCTTTAAGAAAAGGAATTATAATACCTTTCTTCCAATCTGTTGGCATTGTTACAGTTTCCCAAATGATATTAAACACGCACATCAATGCCTTCACCGGTTCCTGGGACAAATGACTGAGCATTTGATAATGCATTCTGTCTGGCTCAGGTGCTGTTTTCCTATTTTCAGAAAGCACTCTGTTTATTTCCCGAAGGGTTCAGGCGGCGTTGTATGTCGGTCCAGAAGTCCTGTTGTAGGAAGCTTTTGTTTTTCTATTGACTGGTTATGTTTTAAGAAGGTAGTAGAATAGTTTGCTGAGCTCGAAATAGTGCAGAAATGCTAGTCTAGTAGGTCTGCTTGTTCGTATAAGCTTGTTTGGATGCCAGGAGCTGAGGGAATAGGGATGGTATATGAATTTTTTTAGGCCGTTAAGCTTGTGCACCTGATCCCCCATTCTTTTAGGTGTGCTGGAGCTGTGAATTGATAAGGCGTAGATTTTCCAGGTGGGTTTCTCGGCCTGCGTACGGACACATCTTGCCTTTGCCCTCGCCTCTTTAAATGATAGGAGGTTGTCTTGTGTGGGGCATCTGCGAAAAATTCCCTAGGCCTTGCTTTGCATTTTCTTAGCCTGTGTGCATATCTTTGTCCACCAGGGTGGCACAACACGACAGCATGACGAACGTAAATGACAGGTCATAACACTACAATCATGACATGTGTGCATGAGCGGCTCGCTTACATGCCACAGTCATGGTGCTCTTGCGGCCGTTTCGTTAACTTCATATGTACCAAACTCGGTATAGCGAGACAACAATGCAAATCCACATCACGTTCCTTATGCGTGCTTCGCATTTCCTTGATTCCCACTGCACGTGCGATCTGCCAATTTTTTCAGTGAACAGGGCCCAATCTGTGAGATTTAGTCTCCAGCGACGTGGCCTTGATGGATTAGTGGGGAGGCTTTGTCTTAATTTTATGATAGCGGGCATGTGGTCACTGCCATAAACGTTGTCTATTACACTCCATTTAAATTCACAGAATAGCGATGGTGAGCACAGTGCCAGAACTCAGCAAGTCGTAGCTCCTGTGCTTGGGGTGCTGTGAGTGATGCTACCTGTATTTAAAAGGAACATAAACGAAACATATGACGATAGTATTTTGGCTAAAATACTGAAGGCTGCAGCTTCTATGTGGCTGTTGAGTTTTACCTCTATTGCTGCGATGCCGCTTTTGACCACTATAGCCATACCGCCCGACAGCCGGCTAGCGTGAACGCGGTCGCGCCGCACTACAGTGAAACATTTAAGAACTTTTGCGTTTTTTTCTCCCATGTTGGCCTCCTGTAGGCACATGGCTATTGGCGAGAAGCCAGTTAGCAAATGTTTTATGTCACCTATGCTGTCAATGAGTCCTCTGCAATTCCTATGGAGAACAAAAAAGCCTTTATGAAAATGAAACTGACAAAGAACCTGTTATGAGTAACTTCGAATGAAAAACTTGACGTGGTTTCTCAGTATACTGTTTTTACAGAGAACAAAAACGGCAGCCTTTGCTGCTCCCACCATGGGGGTGGATGGCGTTTGCCGCGGCCCGCTGCGCGAGGTCCGCGCAAATCGCAACCGCGATAGGCCCTTGAGGTGCTGCCCCCTGTCGCCCCACTTCGGCAAAAGTTGTCATCGTTGGAAGTATCAATGAAGCACGCTGTCGTGCGTCATGGAACGTTATATTTTCTTTCACTTTCATTGTAATTATTTCTTTCTCTTTATTCAGGCCGAGCAGAAGATTTCTACTCTGAACTGTACAGTTCTCAGACAGACCATACAACCTTAATAGAAATAGAATAAGAGGAAGACAATGAAATTCCATGTGTAACCGCTGACGAAGTCAAAAAAGCTGCCAAAGGCATGTCCCGCGATAAAGCAACTGGTGAAGATGGTATAACAGCCGACTTGATCAAACACGGAGGAGATATTTTACTTGAAAAACTTGCATCGCTCTTCACGAAATGTGTCAAGACATGTAGTGTACCGCGCAGTTGGAAAAATGCTAATGTAATCCTTATCCAAAACAAAGGTGACATAAAGGAGTTAAAGAATTACAGACCAATTAGCCGACTCGCAATAATATACAAGCTATTTACAAAAGTAATTTCTACGAGGATAAGAGAAACCCTCGACTTTAACCAACTGAGAGAACAAGCTGGTTTTAGGAAAGGTTACTCGATAATGGACCACGGCCACGCTATCAACCTAGTAATTGAGAAGTACGCGGAATATAACAAACATCTTTATATGGCGTTTATCGACTACGAGAAAGCATTTGACTCCATAGAAATACAAGCAGTTCTAGAAGCTCTGCATCGACAAGGAGTACCTGGCGTATACGTGAAAACCATAAACAACATATACAAAGATTACACAGCCATACTACTCCTGCATGGGAGAAGCAGAAAAATCCCGATCGGGAGAGGTGTGAGACAGGGAGATACAATATCCCCGATGCTATTCACTGCATGTTTAGAGAAAATCTTTAAACGTCGAGACTGGGAAGAAAAGGGAATTCGAATAGACGGAGAATATCTCAGCAATTTAAGATTTGCAGACGACATTGTACTCTTTAGCAATGACGGAGACGAACTACAAAACATGATTGATGACCTAAACAGGGAAAGCAATAAAATTGGGTTAAAAATGAATAGGCAAAAGACAATAGTTATGCTCAATAGCCTAGCTAAGGAACAAGAATTTAAAATCAACAATGAACCCTTACAATCTGTAATTGAATACGTATACCTGGGACAGTTAATAACAGGAACTCCTAACCATGAAAAAGAAATTCTCCGTAGAATAAGGATGGGCTGGAGCGCATTCGGAAGGCATTACGAAATCAGACTGGAAACTTACCGCTCTCACTAAAGCGAAAAGTATTCAATCACTGCATTCTCCCAGCACTAACGTACGGTGCAGAAACGTGGAGGATAACGAAAAAACTAGAGATGAAACTAAGGAGCACGCAACGTGCAATGCAAAGAAAAATGATAGGGGTAACACTAAGAGATAAAAAACGAGCGGAATGGACCAGAGAACAGACAGGAGTAGCCGATATTATCTTATCAATTAAAAGAAAGAAGTGGACCTGGGCAGGACATGTCATGAGGAGGAAGGATAATAGGTGGACAGTAAGAGCGACGCAATGAATACCAAGAGAGGGAAAACGCAACAGAGGTAGGCAAAATGTTAGATGGAGCGATGAAATTAAATAGTTTGCGGGCATAAAGTGGAACCAACTCGCTCAGGATAGGGTGGATTGGAAATCTTTGGGAGAGGCCTTCGTCCTGCAGTGGACCTAAACAGGCTGATGATGATGACTCAGGCCGAGCAGACCCTCGAATATCCAAGGTGATCGGCATCGTAGTTTGCACAGTGAGTCTCATCGGGAGTACACTCGTCAACAGAGTGATCCGTTGTTCCGCATTTCGCACAAGTAAGCTGCCCTTGGCAGCTCTGAGACATGTGACCAAACCTATCACATTTAAAAGCACCACCGCGAATTTGGAATGAAAGGTCTTACAGGAAGTTTGAAGTAGCCGGTTTCTATGGTCTCGGGTAGTGTTTTGCAGCCAAAATTAAATATCAAATATTTGGTGGGTGTTTCAGTGTTGCCACACCTACTCATGATTCGTTGGACATGAGTGACTTGAGTCTGTCCATCCCTCTAGCAGTTCTTCCTCGCTGACGCTAATCAAGTCCTCATCGGACACTTTATCTTTGACAGTGTTCATGCTCCGGTGTGCTCACTTCCTCCAGTGTGCTCGCTTACCGAGATGGGGAAATTACCAAAAGCAGGAAGGTGGGCCAGTTTGTCGTAGTGCTCCTTATCTCGTACTTGCAGAAGTAGATCGCCAGTTGCAATTCTTGTGATTTTAGAACCAGTTGCGATGGTTTCTTTGAGACATATCGCTACAAGGAATGGCGTAATACTTCGTGCTGACTTAGTTTGATGCCCACTGTGTATCACGTGATACTAGGGAAAAAACTGGTTTCGTTGCATGGAAAAGGTTAGCGTTTCATGGATGCCCGACCATTTCAGGGAGCTATCAGTTTGGGGAGGGAAAAGATTTGCTATATAAGTACTAAACAATTCGGCAGCGATGGTGGCCACCCACCACCGAGTCCAACAAGGGGACGCTACACGGTAGAATAATACTTGGATACGCCAGTCATACATCACAGCTATAACCGAACTATCCGAGGTTAGATAACTACACAAGCTTAACCCTTGCCGCCCAAAAAATCGAAAATAAAAGGGAGTAGAGGGCAGGAAAGCTTCAAAGCGTTAGAGAAAAACCAAGATTCAAGAGGAAGACAGGAAATGGCGACTGCCGATTTCCCCCCGGCTGGTCAATCCGGGGGTGCCGTCTACATGAAGCCGGTGCCAAAGGTGTGTGTTGCCTCTCTCGAGGTCCAATGACCCGGCGTCGGCTCCACCTCGAGAATCCCCTTTTTCCCGGACGCGGCCACGCCCATGCACGCCGACAGCCCCCCCGTTGGCTCAGGTCCGTGGTGTTGCCACACACCAAACGCCTGCAGAAGCGACACCCCTGCTGGGGTTTGTTACACATGACCCGTTGCATCCGGCAAGATGGCTACACCTTGCGAACGACAAGATCTTTAGTCTATGACCTAACTCGAAGCGATAATAAGTCTAGCTAGATAGGCGAGTAAACACTACCGACAAAAAGGAATGCGACGAGCACAGGCCCGAGGCTGTCGTTGTTCATTACACGTGACTTGCTACCGCCGACACGATGGCTACACCTTGCAAACGACAAGATCTTTAGTCTATAAACTAAGTTGCAGTGATAATAAGTCTGCCCCGCCACGGTGGTCTAGTGGCTAAGGTACTCGGCTGCTGATCCGAGGGTCGCGGGATCGAATCCCGGCCGCGGCGGCTGCATTTCGATGGAGGTGAAATGTTGAGGCCCGTGTGCTGTGCGATGTCAGTGCACGTTAAAGAACCCCAGGTGGTCCAAATTTCCGGAGACCTCCACTAGGGCGTCTCTCATAATCAGAACTGGTTTTGGGACGTTAAACCCCACATAACAACAAGTGATAATAAGTCTAGCTAGATGGGCGAGTGAGCATTAGCGACAAAAAGGAATGCGACGAGCACAGAGCGGAGGCTGTCGCGGTCGTTCGTTACACATGACCTGCTGCCTCACAGAAACGTCTGGACGACAACCTCAACACAGACTCAAAGCGTTACGCGGACGGCGCTCTAAGGGGCAAATGAGGGCGCTCTTTCCGTAACTCTTGGTGCTTCCACCACGCTGGCATTTCTACAAAGCAGGACGTTGCGTCATTGAGGCAATAATATGGCATCGTCCGACAGTCGACTGTAATCGTCGCAGTGGCTTGCAGCGATTGGTTGTCTTTTGTTTCATTCTTCACCTTTTTTATTGACAACCACTTGGTGGTTCTTTTAGACTTGCCCTTTATTTCCGACTGTTCATTTCAATCGATATTATGGACAGCGGCGCCGCAGCGCTCTAACAAATCGCCATAGACAAACATCATGGAGAACAATTAAAAAGATTCGTTAGTGTAATGTGCCTCATGAGACTTGTTTTTTCGATCAATGACGCGCTAAGTTCGGAAGCGTTCACTAGTACGCTACATTGCGGGACGCACAACCGTCAGCTGTGATTTTGAAGCTTAGAGATGCCTCCAGGGCCCCTTAACACGGCGAAGATGTCAGAGAAATATATTAACGAATTTATACACATATGAACGAATGGCGCGTATAACCAGGGACAATGATATTGCCTTACTTTATGTCCTTCTGCATATGGCTTTGAATATTCCGCATGTGACAACAAATTTGCTTTAACAGAACCTTACAGCCTTATAAATGCGAAGCATTTCTTAGCGAACTTCGGCGACATTGAGCGTATCTATCTATCTATCTATCTATCTATCTATCTATCTATCTATCTATCTATCTATCTATCTAGCCGCCTACGATTTTCTGCTCTCCTGGCCGTTTGGATAATGGGATGTTAACGAAAATTGGTATGCCAGAACATGACTGCATGATGAACATAAATGACAGGTCAAAACATGAAAATCATGACATGCATGTCATGAGCGTCATGATTTACATGCCATGGTCTTGCTGCTCTCCTGGCCGTTTGGCTAATGGGATGCTTACGAAAATTGGTATGCCACAACATGACTGCATGATGAACATAAATGGCAGGCCTAAACATGAAAATCATGACATGCACGTCATGAGCGGCGTGATTTACATGCCATGGTCTTGCTGCTCTCCTGGCCGTTTGGCTAATGGGATGTTTACGAAAATTGGTACGCCGCAACATGACTGCATGATGAACATAAATGACAGGTAAAACCATGAAAATCATTACATGCATTTCATGAGCAGCATGATTTACATGCCATGGTCTTGGTGCCCTCCTGACCGTTTCGCTAACGGGATGTATGCGAAAACTGGTATGCCACAACATGACTACATGATGAATATAAATGGCAGGTCATTACATGAAAATCTTGATGTGCATGTCATGAGCGGCATGATTTACATGCCACGGTCTTAGTGCTCTACTGGCTGTTTCGTTAATGGGATGTATATGAAAATTGGTATGCCACAACATGACTGCATAACGAACACAACTGACAGATCATAACATGCAAAGCATGACATGCATGTCATGAGCGGCATGATTTACATCCCACGGTCTTGGTGCTTTCCTGGCCGTTTCGTTAATGGGATGTATACGAAAATTGGTATGCCACAATATGACTGCCTGGCGAACATAAATGACAGGTCATAACATGAAAACCATGACATGCATGTCAAGGGCGACATGATTTACATGCCACGCGTTTCGTTAACGGGATGTATCCGAAAATTGGCATGCCACAACATGACTGCATGACGAACCACGGCCGGACTCGACTCTCCTCTCCGCGTTCCTTAAGGAACGCGGAGGAGAGGAGAGTCGAGTCCGGCCGTGTACGAACATAAATGACAGGTCATAACATGAAAATCATGACATGCATGTCATGAGCGACATGATTTGCATGTCACGCGTTTCGTTAATGGGATGTAGACGAAAATTGGCATGCCACAACATGACTGCATGACGAACATAAATGACACGAAAATCATGACATGCTTGTCATGAGCGGCATGATTTACATTCCATGGTCTTGGTGCTCTCCTGGCGGTTTCGTTAAAGGGATATTTACGAAAACTGGTATGCCACCACATGACTGCATAACGAACATAAATGAGAGGTTATAACATGAAAAGCATGACATGCATGTCATGGGCGGCATTATTTACATGCCACAAGTTTCGTTAATGGGATGTATATCGAAATTGCTATGGCACAACACGACTGCATCACTATCATAAATGACAGATCCTAACAGGAAAATCATGACATGCTTGTCATGAGCGGCATGATTTACATGCCACGGTCCTGGCGCTATACTGCCGTTTCGTTAATGGCATGCATGCGAAAATTGGTATGGGACAACACGACTACATGACGATCATAAATGACAGGTCATAACATGAAAATCCTGACATGCATATCATGAGCGGCATGATTTACATTCCACGCGTTTCGTTAATGGGATGTATACCAAAATTCCTATGGCACAACGCGACTGCATGACGAACGTAAATGACAGGTTATAACGTTAGAATCATGACATGCGTGTATGACTGGCATGGTTTACATGCTACAGTCATGCTGCTCTTGCGGCCGTTTCGTTAACTTCATATGTACCAAACTCGGTATAGCGAGACAACAATGCAAATGCATTTTACGTTCTTGATGCGTGCTTCGCATTTCCTTGGTTCCCACTGCACGTGGGATCTGCCAATTTTTTTTGTAAGAAGCAGTCCTGGTTTACGAGACGTAATACCAAACGGTGTTATCACTGTATCCTACCAATTCCAAGTCCCTCGCGTCGTATACCTCCTTTGCTCACCTTTCACCCCCTTTCCTTGGTGGATGGCTCGCAGGCGCTTCGCGTAAGGGTTTGCACCTATCTGCCAAGCATAGCGCGTCTCGCAGGGTCGTTCCTTTTTCTTTGTAGTTCTCCACCCCCGTTCCCTTCATTTTTCCCAGTGCAATAACGATTATTACTATTACAGCGAAAGCTGTATATGGCTAGGAGAAACGAAAAACCGCTCAGCATCTGTGTCACGAGCGGCCTCCATTGCCTGTGCTATGAGTTACGTCGTTCTGAGCGTCGTACACGAGCTTGCGCGCCATTGGCTGGGCCGTGAGTGGCGTTGTCCATCCTGTCGCAGCCGGGGCGCCGAGCACGCGCGCCTCAGTTTCGACTGAGAGCTTCCACATGGGTAAGCCACGGATGCCACGAACTCCCGAACAGCGGACAACATTAGAAGAGCGCCGACAGTGGAAACTTGAGAGAGCTCGCACTCGCCGGGCCGATGCTGCAGTCCGGGCGCAAGAGCAGGCCCACGAGGCCGAGTGCCGGCATCAATTGCGTACTCACGATCCGGCAGCCTTCCAAGCCGCGCTAAATCGCGAACGGGAATGCAAGCGCCGGTGGCGGGCGGATCCTGCAAACCACGCCGCCTAGCTTGCTCGCGATGTCAAACGCTTGCAACAACGGCGCGCCGAAGTTGCGGCGTTGCGGGCAGAACAGCGTCAACTTGATAACTGCAGGTTCGCGTTCGCCGGGGCGAACGCCCGCTTTCGACGAGTTTCTCCAGTGGCACTTTGGCTTCGGGGCAGCACATTTCAGCTTCGCTCTTTTAACCCTTTGTACGGAGTGCGTGGCGGTGATTTTTTATTATAAACCACAAATGCATGGCAGGAGTGCCAACAGTTAATTGTTAGAACAGCGTTCCCCTCTTCTCTTTGTTTCCGATGGCGGCCGCCACATATAAGTACGTGGTATTGAGGCTGTTTGCCACAAGTTCCTGAATTCCCTTTCATATCGCAGACAACCTGGCTAAATATGGTATCCTTTCGGTGCTTTCTTCTTCCGGCAGTGGGTTTTGAAGGTTGGTTTCCAATAAACGTGGTTGGTCCGCGTAAAATCATTGTGGTCTCTGAAGCCTAAAACCCTGTCCACACTGGCTGGGCGGCGGTGCCCCAGCCCGGTGGTAACGAAATATTTCCGATGCGCACAACGCTGTGGTCTTCTGTTCGATGTGGAGCATTAAGCTTGTGGACGTAGTGGTAAGGCTGAACGTTCAGTGCGGTTCAGCCGCAGAACGAGCTTCGACGCGTTTACGCAACACGCTGATCGCCCGTTGCAACGATACTGTACGCTGGTGGTTCATTGTTCTACAAATGAATTTTATCCTCAAGCGCTAAACAGACGCGTGCACACATGCACACACCAACGAAAGAGCGTCGTTACCTGACATCATTGTTGGGACTGCCATAGAGCGTATCGAACCACGTGACCTGAAACGCTGTGGGGAGCGACGTTACTAGATTAGCTTCAGTTTGAAAACTGCGAAGCGGAGCGTGTCACCCTTTCGTTCCCCCGCCGCGTGGGGGTGCTCGCCACACGGTCGGCCCGACTCCGTCGACTCGTGAACGTTTTTATACGCAGCCGTTTTTGTGGTGTGTAGAGCTTCGCGGTGTGCTTGGACCGTGCTATTTCTCAAGTTGATGATCTCAGGATGTTATCGGTCGCATAGTGCTGTTTCAAACAGAAATGCCGCGTTGCTTCGTGACCGTGAAGAGCGGTTACGATTCTAAGGACCTGCCGAGAAGCGGCATTTTTTCCGGCAGCCTAGCGATGCCGTTCGTCTTCAAATGTGGCAGCGTCCTATTTCGCGGCTTGACAAGACGCTCACAAGTTCTTGTGTCGTGTGCGACATAAACTTGCAAGATAGTCACTTGGTGAAAGAGTTTGTGCACACCATAAACGGCAATGTTTTCATCATTCCGCGTGACAACTGAGCTTTGAAGGACCACGCTTTACCTCATTTGTTCCCCAACTGTCCTGCATACTTGTCTGAACCCGTGCGGAAAAGCAAGCAGCCTGCCCTGTGGGTGGAGCCCCCCGTCAAGCGACGCAAAAAAAAGTGATGACCAATGTAGTGCTGTCGGTGAGGGCGACCATACAAGCACACAAGCCAGTCTGCTTGATGAGTGATGCATCTCTCCTTTTTGTGAAGCTGTCCCATCGTTGTATAGCGATCTCCTGGGTATGGCAAATCCAGGTCAGATGATTCATGGTTGGTCTGTTGAAGCTGTTCAGGAGTGTCATTGTGCACCAAATCAAACTGCGTAATTATGTTCGTAGAGTTGAGAAGGCCATTGTAGTATCTATGGCTCCCTCGATCGTTCGGTGAGTGCCAATGGGCGAGTCGTGCCGTCTGACTGTACACCAAGAATAAACATCTTTACGTGCAATCAATTAAAGAATTCAAGTGTTTACTCGATTATGTGGTGAAATTGAATTTCTGCGGAGGCTTTCAATCCTATCACTTTGTACGCTCCTATATCGACGAGCTCTGTGGCTACCAAGGATGGTAATACGTGGCGAAGGAAAACATGCACAACACTCTGCTTAAGCACCATGTTCCTTGAGCGCAAGACACCAGGCAAGATGTTGTCGCCAGCGCACGAAGAAATAAGAACGCAGAAAATTTAGGCAGAAGAGCACTCAGGTGAGAGCGCTACGGCGCAAGGCTATCCGTGCTATCTTGAAAAGGGAAAATGCAAAGCAGGACATCCTCCATGTGAAGGAACAGATGCGCACGCTGTCAGATTAGATTGTTCAAGCGCTTCAAATACTTCCAAAGAAGCAGTACTTTCTGTTCAAAACTACCTTCACGGCAGCGAAGCCAAGTCTGTCATTGAGAATCGATTTTTATTAGGCATACAGTAAAATGAAGAAACCGCACAGACACCGGAGTAGCAAACGAGAGCAGTTAACTTTGTGCTGGGCACTTTCACTGCGCTTGTGCATTTGAAATCAAATAGTACGTCAGTCAGGTGGTTAATGACTCGCTTTGTCGTAGCTGCGTGGCCGTAGTGCACTTATCCGCCATCCCCGAGACCAATATTTCTACATTACTACTTAAATGCAAATTCTCATGCCGCAAAGCAAACGCACTACAAAGCGTTCGGCGGGCGGCCGCTGAGCCAGGTAAGCGCGGTTTTCGGGCCGACAGTGGCTGCAGCGCCACCGCGCGAGAGCACACGGAAAGGGGACACATTTTCGCGCGCGGCTTTGGCGGAGCTTGCAAACTGAAGCTGATCTAGCAACGTTGGTGGGGAGTGTAGTAAGGTCACGGCGTTTCTATACTGCACCATATAGCAACGGTGATAAAAAGATGTATGTGCGCATTTACTCCGCTATGACGAGGTAAAATGATGGCAGCATGGCAGTGTTGGGGGCTTATACGCTGGTAGAAGCTCCCCTCTCTGCTAATTTTTGCTTACATTGAAAAAAAATTCGTATAAGAGCGATCCGCGAACAGGTGAAGATGATCGTGTTTCACTTATTTATTTATAGCTGCGGCGATCTGGTACCACACCTTTGCAGGTGGGTATACATGAAAACGTGCACGCATTTTAGCACACACAAGTCCACAGCAATTACAGGCATTGTCGAACATTTCTAAAGAATTCAATTAACACTGCTAACTATCGAGTACAACGTCAATTCGAGCTTGATGTGTTATTCATTTGTCAATAAACACATAAAAATATCGCTGTCTGGGCAGGAAATAATGAAGGTGCATGTCACTGCTGCCACTTGGCTATCTTTCAAGCGTTGTCAGGTTTCTTAGAAATGGTTGCCCGTATCTTTGCTCACTAACGTTTATGCAATCCGTGGCAGCGCTCCACTAATTCATAAAGGACGAATTCTTCAGAATGGCTGAAAGATTGTGCATACAGTGCCTGGGCTGTTCCCACCATTCGAGAACGCTGTTAACACGTGACCTGCGCAGCGGTTTCTCGTGGAGTGCGCCGCACAGGGAGCAAAGACCACCGGTCATGGGCGGTTTCACGGTGCATTCACGCTTCCATTCGAAGTACTGCCTGTACAGCGGCGGAAATAGAATGAGAAGCCTGAGGTAGGCTGCGAGTTCACCCGGGTTCGGCATGGTAGAAAAGCTTATTACAGACTTCGGAGGGAAATCCACCGAGGTCTCGGTCTCGAGAAGCACGGGCACCACGTTGTACGCGAAGGCTTCGTAGACTATTTCCGATGCACTCTGGAAACACTCTGGCACACGGGATACAATGATGAAATGGTACTTCTGCGCTATACGCCTGACGCAGTTCCGTCGCGAGCCGCATTCATTGATGCCGCAAGCCTGCAACAGGTGAACGTGGATGGCACCACGCCTTTGCCTGCCTGTGACACTGTTGCCCATAAAGTGTCTTCTCGCATTAGTGAAGCTCTTATGTTCGCAGTTCCCCACAATCCACGCAGCATGCCTCTTGTGCTTGTGCAGTTCCGTGTCTTTGTGAGTACGTATGTCCTCGTCGGAACCAATGCACTCGTACGTCCTGTAGGCAACTGTAATATCCGCACCCACCCGGCGCCCCATGGTCCAATTGAAGATGCCAGAGATTTGCGAGAGCCTCTTGTGCACCCCTGGTGGCGGCAGGTCGGCGGCCGCAGCGAACACCCACAACTGTCTGGCGGTTCGAAATTGGGGTAGGAGTGACGCCGTTATATTTTCCCCGAGAAACACTAACGCGTCGCTCTCGTTTGTACGATCATGCTCCATGGTCAGTTCGCACGTGACCGTTTCTTTCAAGGGCAAAGGGCACCTGAACATCCACGAGCCTGCGAAGTGCGGGACTGGGTGGGACGCATGCACTTTCGTTGCTGGCTGCGCCACAGGCGAGGTCCACAGCAGGATCCGCGGTACCCTACTCTCGTGTTGGCGTTCGCGCCAAGGCAAGGGCGTCGACTTGGGTGCTTCCACACCGTCCTCCACTGACGATGCAGCCTTCTTCAGCGGAACTGCAAGGGCTGCGATGAAGGTGCTGAGTATTACAACTGCAACAGCAATGAAAATGCCTGTCTTGAAGCGGCGCCAGCGACCGCCGTCACCGGTTACGAATTCCTCGTTGGAACTCGAGGATGAGCTGGATGGCAAACGCTGCATCCTAGTTTCTGAAGGCTGCGTATGAAACTCCATGCTTCCGCTGTGTAGAATGACCGCCTGCAGAAGAGCAAACACGAAGCATTTTCGAAAGTAAGAAGGCCAATTTCTCAGCTTCCTAAAAACTAACGGATACATCCAGAGAAAGGCTAAAGGGCATCGCGCTTGGCTGGATATTCCTTCGCATGTATTAAACTGGCGGTCCTTGCACGTTGGAATAACACTTCTGCGATATAACCACGAAACACGCCACGTTTCCGGCACAATAACAACCTCTTTAAGTTAAGGCATAGAAGGACTGTACACTTACCGGAAGAAAGTTCATATGCCTTGGCTACGAGTGGGTCATGAACGGTCTCCCCTTAAGGATACACGCCCCATGTGAAAAGCGATGGCAGGATGGCAGTTGTGCAGTCGCAGTCTCACATAGTGCGCTTTGTATCATGCCTTTCGGGTACAACTATTCTAACAAGGCTACACCAGCACAAACGAACAACACGCTAGGTGGGCGTCGTTTTTTTCACCACTGTATAGTCGCAATCTTTTTGACCGTGGACACGGGAGCGCGTGGCCTTCTGTTTAAATGCGCTGTCGGTCATTGCGTCAGAACAGAAGTGCGCATGCGCATGCAGTTAAGCTTTCTTTCACGCGCATCACGTCACAAGAGTGCTGGCGTATCGTCTGCTAGCTGTCTACACGCACTATCCTGCGGACGCTTATTATGACGCCCACTACAGTTTGGACAGTTTAAGTTCCAAGCTTTTGCTTCATGTGCTTTGCTTTATACGCTCCGGAAATGTCACCAAGTTTTCGACGTTTTCCTTCTCCAATGCTGTAGCAGTCACACAACAAACAGGCAAATAAACTCCACACCCAAACTTTGTCAGTGCGTGTTTCACAGCACTAACACATAAAGACGCAGAATAAGTAAAATGGAAAAATTTTCTGCGTGACTTCATTAATATTCTGGCATGCCCTCCTCTGCGGCAATGATTGCTGCCATTCTAGAAGGCAGTGACGAGC
>JABSTT010004188.1:0-24382 GCA_013339685.2 Hyalomma asiaticum | reverse complement strand
CGGCGTCCGGCTGGCGCGTTGCTTGGCCGATGTTTACAATCACGGCCGATACGTAATTTGTCTTGTGTGGCGTATATGGTAGCCAGTTGCGTTGCGACGCACTCTGCTTCAGGGACGCAAAGACGGCCGACGACGACCAAAATGACGCGCCTGTCGCTACAGCGGACTGCGTGTTTACAAAACGTACGCCGACAAACCGTTCGGTTTCGTTTAGAGGGTTTCACCGTTTGCGGACGCTCCTGGTTTATGGTAGATTTGTGCAGCGCTCTGGCGCACGCAATGCAGTGTTTGAGTTGTTCGACAACTTTGCTTGTGTGCAATTGTCGAGGGTCTTGCACAGTGTCAATGTTCCATTGACGTCCACTTACAATGGGATCACGTGTCCAGACTACCCAACCCATCTCCCGCCTCTCGATTCACCAGATTGCCGCTTATGTATTCACTAGCTTCGCGAAGACAGGTTTCACTTTCGTGTTATACCGATGCCTATACACTCTTAAATAAAGTTTGTGAAAAGGTAGAAACTGCAAGGAAAATGTTACAAACTTCCGCAGTTACTACCTTTCTAGGATAGTTACTATTTAGTAACTCCAGAGTACCGGGTGTCTTGTTACTACCTATACAGAAGTCAAGTTGGTAACAAAGAATGTCCAGTTAGGATGCTGCATACTTCCTCTAGACATGCAGTGAATAGCATCGGGGAGATCGTATATCCTTGTCTGACACCTCTCTTGATCGGAATTTTTCTGCTCCTCTCATGGAGGAGCATTGTGGCTGTGCAATCTTTGTAGGTTACTTATGGTTTGCATGAATGTCTCAGGTACCCCTTTATGTACGTAAAGCCCGTATGACCGCTTGTATTTTTATGGAATCAAATGCTCCTCACGAATTTCAGAAATCATTGCCTCTTGAACACAAAATATGACTGCATGGTCACAAGCGAAGTAACCAGGTAGAAGCGATCTTGCTGGTAGCACGTCTGTTTGCTTATAAAGAGCCGACATATTAGGGGCAGATTAGGTTAACAGATCAATGTGACACAAGGCTACGAGTTGGTCCACCCGAAACTGACACGTATTCTATGAATGTTTATTTTGTAATTGCGCAGAACCTTAATTTCCACACTGGCACTACGTGGCAGGTCCAGACATGTGGACTATACGGAATCGTCGGCGTACGGCTGTGAGGCTGTGCATGCGAGCGGTCTGTTTACGCTGTGCGTACATTTGGTTATGTGCTTGCATGCATATTTGCGTGCGTGCGATGTTCTTTCAATGTCATGTTATCTGTACGTGAGACAATAAATGTTCATGAAATCAAATGCTGCCGGTCTCATAGAGTAAATCGTGCGTTTTTTATTTTTGTGTTGGTCGGAACTGGTTCAGCAGTTTGTATGTTTGTAGTGTTCTACTAAATACAATCTTAGAACATCGAGAGAAGTGCATGCAACGGACAAAAAAATGTAACTGCAATAAAAAAGAGGCTAGGATGCCTTACTAACGCGCAGTTACAAGGGAGGCAGTAGCTGTTACTAACTGCCGTTACAAACACTGAGGGGCCTGTTACTAAGTGCAGTTTGCATCTGTTACTAACAATGTAGCTTAATTAGTAGCGGTTATCTAACCCTCTTGTTACTACGTCCCATTACTAAGAGGGTTGTAACGTACGTAACAATCAGTTCGTAAAGCAGAGTTAGTAAGTACCTTTTTTTCTAGGAGTGTATCACAAAAGAATCAACCACATCTTTTTTTTTTTTTTTTTTTTTTTACTCGATCAACCACCGCCGAGGAACCGCCCGCCGGCACGCCGGCAACCGCCGCCGGCAACCGGCACGCCGAGGAAGCCGCCCGTGTCCAAGGGTTCGAGGCCGTCACCTAGGCTGGGGTGCTTGTGGCCCTACCCCGACCAAATCGCCGGACCTACTTGTTAAATAAACTTTTCTCTCTCTCTCTCTCTCTCTCGGCTGCTGATCCGAGGGTCGCTGGATCGATTCCCGGCTGCGGCGGCTGCATTTCGATGGAGGCGAAGTGTGGAGGCCCGTGTACTGTGCGATGTCATAGCACGTAAAATAATCCCAGGTGGTCGAAATTTCTGGAGCCCTCCGATACGGCGTCTCTCATAATCATATCGTGGTTCTGGGACTTAAACCCCAGAAATCAATAAGTTTTCTTTTTCAAATTAGCGCCACCAGAACTTCATGCTTTGTGTAGCTTTACAAATGAGGAAATAAATACGATTCGGTATTCCGTGGTCATTTTTGCCCCTCAAATGTATGTACTCGATTCTATCCTTATATTTACTTACCTGTTCGAGCACTCCTATTAATAATGATAATAAAAAGAGCTTCCCTTTGTGGGAATGCATGCGCATTCCAGCGGCCGCGTACCGGTTGCGTGTGCGGCGCGGTGGGAGAGGGCATTCACGCCGCTTCCCCCGCTGCCTTTCATGCCTCGTCGCAGTGTCGAAACCGGTACGCCCCCGCTTCCTCCTTGCTACTCGTTTCCCTTCTCCCAAGTTTCGGGGAGACGCCTCCTCTCTCTACCTCGCGAGAGCGCGCCGCTTTCTGCAAGGTCTTGGGTCTTTCGTCCGGAGGCATCGGGATTGACCGGATCCCCTCCTGGTACGCGAGATAGCCGCCTGCCGCCGTCACCAAGCGCCTGCCCTTCCTGCCGTGAGTGATCCTCATTCTTGGTCGGAGCGCAAAGCCACACGAAGCGAGCTGAGTCACTATCAGCCCCTTTTCGTCGTGCGCTTTTCTAGTATTGTTGTTTTGCCCAGCCGTGAGGAATATTACTCCTGCGCGCTGAGGCACTTGCATATTTTATACTTGTTGTGTTGGTGGCGTAAGAAATAAGGTGAATAAACACCTTCGTTTCAAAGGCTTGTCTCTGTCCCCCTGGCCTGAACCCGCCGTGGTTGCGATCTAACGCGAACCGCGGGATAGGGGCCACAGCTCTAATTGCTAGGGCTGCTGCGTTTGTGCTTGCGAGTGTCTGCCACCGCTTGCACCCATGGCAACCTTATAAAGGTTAAGAGAGACCCCTATACTATCTATCTATCTATCTATCTATCTATCTATCTATCTATCTATCTAGGCTCTAGCCGCCTACGATTTTGTGCTCTCCTGGCCATTTCGCTAATGGGATGTCTACGAAAATTGGTATGCCACAACATGACTACATGACGAGCATAAATGACAGGTCACAACATGAAAATCATGACGTGCATGTCATGAGCGGCATGATTTACATGCCGCGGTCTTGGTGCTCTTGCGGCCGTTTCGTTAACGGGATGTATACGAAATTTGGTATGGCACAACATGACTGCATCACGAACGTAAATGACAGCTGATAACATGAACATCATGGCATGCATGTCGTGAGCGACGTGATTTACATGCCACGGTCTCGGGGCTCTCCTGGCCGTTTCGTTAATGGGATGTATGCGAAAATTGGTATGACACAACATGACTGCCTGACGAACATAAGTGGCAGGTCATAACATGAAAATCATGACATGCATGTCATGAGTGGCATGATTTACATGACACAGTATTAGTACTCTCCCGGCCGTTTCGCTAATGGGATGTATGCGAAAATTGGTATGACACAACATGACATGCCTGACGAACATAAGTGGCAGGTCATAACATGAAAATCATGACATGCATGTCATGATTGGCATGATTACATGACACAGTCTTAGTACTCTCCCGGCCGTTTCGTTAAGGGGATGTATGCGAAAATTGGTATGAACACAACATGACATGCCTGACGAACATAAGTGGCTGGTCATAACATGAAAATCATGACATGCATGTCATGAGGGCGTGATTTACATGACACAGTCTTAGTACTCTCCCGGCCGTTTCGTTAATGGGATGTATGCGAAAATTGGTATGACACAACATGACATGCCTGACGAACATAGTGGCAGGTCATAACATGAAACATGACATGCATGTCATGAGTGGCATGATTTACATGACACAGTCTTAGTACTCTCCCGCGCCGTTTCGTTAATGGGATGTATGCGAAAATTGGTATGACACACATGACATGCCTGACGAACATAAGTGGCAGGTCATACATGAAAATCATGACATGCATGTCATGATTGGCATGATTTACATGACACAGTCTTAGTACTCTCCGGCCGTTTCGTTAAGGGGATGTATGCGAAAATTGGTATGACACAACATGACATGCCTGACGAACATAGTGGCTGGTCATAACATGAAAATCATGACATGCATGTCATGAGTGGCGTGATTTACATGACACAGTCTTAGTACTCTCCGGCCGTTTCGTTAATGGGATGTATGCGAAAATTGGTATGACACAACATGACATGCCTGACGAACATAAGTGGCAGGTCATAACATGAAAATCATGACATGCATGTCATGAGTGGCATGATTTACATGACACAGTCTTAGTACTCTCCCGGCCGTTTCGTAATGGGATGTATGCGAAATTGGTATGACACAACATGACATGCCTGACGAACATAAGTGGCTGGTCATAACATGAAAATCATGACATGCATGTCATGAGTGGCGTGATTTACATGACACAGTCTTAGTACTCTCCCGGCCGTTTCGTTAATGGGATGTATGCGAAAATTGGTATGACACAACATGACATGCCTGACGAACATAGTGGCAGGTCATAACATGAAAAGCACCATGCATGTCATGAGCGACATGATTTGCATGCCACCGTCTTGGTGCTCTTCAGGCCGTTTCGTCAATGGGATGTATACAAACATTGGTATACCACAATATGACTGCATGGCGAACATAAATTACAGGTCATAACATAAAAATCATGACATGCATGTCATGAGCGACATGATTTACACGCCACACGTTTCGTTAATGGGACGTATACGGAAATTGGCATGCCACGACATGGCTGCCTGACGAACATAAGTGGCAGGTCATAACATGAAAAGCACGACATGCATGTCATGAGCGACATGATTTGCATGCCACCGTCTTGGTGCTCTTCAGGCCGTTTCGTCAATGGGATGTATACAAACATTGGTATACCACAATATGACTGCATGGCGAACATAAATTACAGGTCATAACATAAAAATCATGACATGCATGTCATGAGCGACATGATTTACACGCACACGTTTCGTTAATGGGACGTATACGGAAATTGGCATGCCACGACATGGCTGCATGACAAACATAAATGACAGGTCATAACAAGAAAATCATGACATGCATGTCCTGAGTGACATGACTTACGTGCGACGGTCTTGGTGCTCTCTTGGCCGTTTCGTTAGTGGCATGTATAGGAAAATTGGTATGCAACAACATGATGCATGACGAACATAAATGACAGGTCATAACAAGAAAAGCATGACATGCATGTCATGGGCGGCATGATTTACACGCACCGCGTTTCGTTAATGGGATGTATATCAAAGTTTCTCTGGCACAACACGACAGCATGACGAACGTAAATGACAGGTCATAACGTTAAATCATGACATGCATGTATGAGCGGCATGGTTTACATGCCACAGTCATGCTGCTCTTGTGGCCATTTCGTTAATGGGATACATACGAAAATTGCTATGACACAACACGACTGCATGACTATCATAAATGACAGGTCATAACATGAAAATCGTGACATGCATGTCATGAGCGGCATGATCTACATGCCACTCGTTTCGTTAATGGGATGTATACCAAAATTGCTATGCACAACACGACCGCATGACGAACGTAAATGACAGGTCATAACGTTAGATCATGACATGCGTGTATGAGCGGCCTGGTTTACATGCCACAGTCATGGTGCTCTTGCGGCCATTTCGTTAACTTCATATGTACCAAACTCGGTAGAGCGAGACAACAATGCAATCCATTTACGTTCCTTATGCGCGCTTCGCATTTCCTTGATTCCCACTGCACGTGGGATCTGCCAATTTTTTTGTGAACGCTGAAGTGGAATGGAAACGCGTTTCATTAAAGGGGCACTGACACCAAAATTTTCGTCTGCTGTTTTTTCGCTGCAATACGTAGCTGGGGACCTGTTAGCCATAACACGGCACGTCATTTGCTCCAGCGCGCGTGAGATAATTATTTACGGCCTGTTTATTACCCACTAGTTTCAGTTTCGGTTTGGGAGAACTCAAAAAACGACAAGGCGCCCGGTGCAACTGGCGCCATCTAGTGCTCGCAATGGAGTAAACGAGTTCGACCACGTGAGCACACATAACTGTGACGCACTTCCGCACGACAACCGCCGCGTGCTCGTTTCTTTCGCCTGTCGCACGTCCTGCGCGTTGTTGTCGCTGTTGCTGTCATCGTTGTTGGGTAGCAACTATTTTCTTGAGGTCTGGCGTCGCCGGCAGTCTACTAACGCAGCCGCAGCGAATAAGCAATGGCGGCTATGACGTCATCATTGCTAGCTGCACTGTCGGAGCTCGGCTGCCGTGGTGACGTCGCGGAAGTTGGGGGTCCCCTTCAGGTCACCTTTGCTGTTGTCGATGTCGCGATGTACACCGCGATGTACACCATGCTCGATTGCGCATGCGAACTTCAATATTCATTTAAATTACCTTCGGAACTGCGTTCGCCATTGAGATTTGGTAGATGACGTCTGTATGTGAGCTCCGCCACGGTGGTCTAGTGGCTAAGGTACTCGGCTGCTGATCCGAGGGTCGCGGGATCGAATCCCGGCCGCGGCGGCCGCATTTCGATGGAGGCGGAATGTTGAGGCCCGTGTGCTGTGCGATGACAGTGCACGTTAAAGAACCCCAGGTGGTCGAAATTTCCGGAGCCCTCCACTACGGCGTCTCTCATAATCAGAACTGGTTTTGGGACGTAAAACCCCACAAAACAACAACAACAACAACCACAACAACAACAACAACAACATCTGTATGTCCACGAAAATCGATCCCACAGGCTATCTTAGCAGCGAAATTTTGGTGTCAGTGCCCCTTTAAGCATGCGCTCGTTGACGACACACACACACACACACACACACACACAACATACATATATATATATATATATATATATATATATATATATATATATATATATATATATATATATACGCACGCACGCACGCACACACTTTCAAGGACTACTCTACATGTTGTGATTGCAGTGGTATAGGCGGCCGCTCTGCCATCGTAACGTAACACAGCCTGCTTGCAAACGTGACACCAATACAGGAAATGTGCTGCTTCGTGGGTTTATGTAGCGTCTTCAGTTTTAACGAGTAGCGATCTAGCATGTAACTCTCGATCCATTTACCGCGCTCTTTCGCCATCGATGTTAGCATCGACGGCGAAGGAGCACGGTCATCGATGTTAACATTGATGACCCCGCACGAGGATATACAGTTCGTCTGTGTAGCGTGGCGTTGCAGTTCCCATTGTTATTATCGGGACAACTGCGAACAAATGTAGTGTTCTACGATATCTATGCCGTGCGCCCCTGTTTCACTGTGTGCGCAGATGCGTCGACCTTATGGTGCAAGTGCGAATGTAAAGTGTAGTGTTCTGCGATACGTACGTCGTGCTGTATTGTTAAATTGTTTGTGCGGATGCGCAGATAGTTCCTTTTGTAAGTTGGTTTCCTGCAGTTCGTTTTCGGCGCTCACGGACGAATCACTAAGACCATAGAAAGCCTTGGCTATAATAACAAAGAAGCAATGAGCATTATATTGGTGATGAAAGTGATTTCGAACACGATCTTGAAGAGGTAATGATGAAGCAAAGGGGGCGTTGGTCCAGGGGCAGTCCGTTCCTCCTGTTGAGGCTCGATGAAAGAATGAGGCAGTAAAGGTAGTAGTGCGCGATGAAGGGGCGCACTACTACCTTTACTGCCTCATTATTGATGACTGGTGCGGTGAGATACGCGTGATGCGGTGGTTATATAAGGCGAATTATTGAAGAGTGATTTTTTTTTTCGATAGAGGACGAGACTTGAAATGCACAGGACGAAAAGACAGGGGTGCAAGCTCAAATTTCGCTTTCAAAGATGAAACGCTGACTTCGTATGAGTCGGACGAGTGAATGAATCTAGCGGCGCAGTTCTGGGCTGCTTCTAACGCATTGGTTAAACAAGTTTCTTGAAGGTTCCATACGGCAGGTGCACATTCTCATTTAGGTCTATGGAGGGATTTATACGCGAGCACTTCCACATGTGGGCTACGCCACATAAAACGAAAATAACTCATCAGTCCGCCATATCGCGTTTGGTTTATCGCTACGCTGCCCGCAACCGATGGTAACTTTCTGTTGCAAGCAGAGGGGAAGTTATTTGTCATATATCTCAAAGCCGCTGCGCCTGCTTCGGAGCTTGGCGTATAGAACCGCTTTCTATATAAAGCAAAACTTTCGTTGCTCCAAAGATGCGGATATTTAAACGAATACTTTCCATCGCTTTCCTGTCAGGCGCGCTACGCGAGCCCTGCCACAGCCCGGATCGTATCACTCGCGGAGTCGCTTCTAAACATTTTCGCAACGGCTACAGTACAGCTTTGCTCGCATTAACGCTGTTGCTTTCATAGGGCTGTGAATTGAGTGCAGCATCCGCAGTTCGTTTGTTTTTCTTTTCCATCTCCTAAATATAAAATAAAAAAAATAATGAGAAATAAGTGAGGGACGGGTGATCCATCTTTTCGAGTATCACTTCGTGGCTTCAGCGCGGACAGACAGACCCCGCAAGAGCGCGCGTAAACAGGATAAGAAGTGAAACAGAGCTACCGACAAGATGTTGGAATGAGGAGCAGCGGACAAACACAGCCTGTCACTAGCCAGACTTGAAACCACAGGGCGCATTCCACCCAAGTGATGGTTTTACGAGATAGGGTCGCTGGCCTCACGTCTTGCGTGTATAACCCGACACATTGCACCCGTATAAGCGTTTTTTTTTTCTTTTGTTGTGTCGTTGCGTGCCCGTTTCATGGGCGTCGACAAAATAGTTACAGTGACTATCGGAATGGCTTGCATCGACATGACCAACGCTTTCCTCCATACCGTACGGTGTATCCTCTCAATTTGTTCACTTGATTGTTATCTTGATACTCACTTGCAATCGCAAGTGAGCATACGCGTGGCCACTATCAAAACACACGAATCTTTTTGTTTGTTTGTTTGTTTGTTTGTTTGTTTGTTTGTTTGTTTGTTTGTTTGTTTCAGGCCTATCGCAACAGCCTGAAATAATAAAGGTGACTTCTTTTTCAGGGAAATCACTGACCAAGTTGACCCATAGTACCGCATTCCCGACAAGTGAACCGTACCGTGTATACACGCACATACGCGATCTAAAGCAGTTTTAAAAGCATCGAGTGCTTCCAATCTCAAGTAAATATAACGAGCACGTTAGTACAGTCACTTCGACTCTCAAGGGAATTGCAGGGCATTACGTAGATAGACACTAGTCGCGAAATTATTTTATTGGCAATGCCCTTTCGTTGATTTCAGTATATTTTATTATATACTTCGGTAGCACCCTATACCAATTTATATGCACATGTGAATGAGAACGTTGTGTTATCCGCACGTATTATTTTTCGCGTGTTATGTGCCATACAATTTGTCTTTATGATACACACGTTGCATGAATTATATTTATCGTGTTGCTAGGTGTCAATAAGTCAAGGTTGTCGTCAAAGGACATGTTTCCCCGTATTTATGCCAGCTAATTCATTAAATATCTTCAAGCACATATATAGTACACGCTGTTTATTACGGCTTTTCTCCGAAGAGCTGATCCACAGCTGATTGTCGGCAGTAATAAATTTTGATTTATCTGTTTGCCCAAACTTCCTTTTCTTCGCCTCGAACAGCCTTACGATTTACTACTTTATCCTAATCTGTCTTCGAAAATTTATTGTAGGACAAGCACGAGGGTCACTGAGCTCGTGATGCCTTTGACATTATATATTGCTTCACGAACTGAATAACATGCTTTCGAACAGCGTGTCGCGACTTTTCTGTGCATGTAAATGAAAACAGCTCTGAGTATAAAGTGTACTCATTAAGACAGAAAACAAGGGCTGTGTTACTAGCTCGGAACCGTGGTGGACCCACGAAAGAAAAGTAAGCGGAACACCGCACAGGCTTTCCAAGAGAAGACACGCCTGATCATGGAAAACCATCTGTGCAGCCTATGGCCGTTGTTCCCATTAAAAAAAATACCACGTACAACGTAATTCCTGCGGTATGGTTGAGCGACGCCGAATTTTTTCCCATAGTGCAAAACCATACGCTGACGTCGAAAAGTTTGACAAGACGGTTTGGTGGCGTTAGATCGCGTAGCTGCGACGCTCTTTGCAGCTCGGAACGTGGCAGCGGACCGTAAAAGCTCCCCGCCGCACTGCGACTTAATCCGTTACTCTGGTTCCCCGGGTGGCTTCACCGGGTGGCCTGAGGGCGGACAGTTTGCTGGGCGAACGGGTCGACCGCATAGCAACGCTGGTTGCCTCGCGAGTTGGGTGAGAGGAAAGGCTAGCGACAGACAGACAAAACAAAAGTGAAACGGCGCCGGTTTCACGCGCAACAAACATGTTTTGCCCATCAATCACGCAAGAGCTGAGGCCTCGTCTGTCCTGCCGACGAGCTGGAACGAGTGGCGCACTCTTTTTCGCGGCCGACAAGTGCGCATATGCCGAGGCACGCCGCTGCCAATCTCTGACCGGGGCAATGTCGCGCGCGATGACCGGCCCAATTTGGGGAGATACGATGCAGGTGCGGCGCTGCTTTCTGAAGCATCTAGATGCGTTCTGTTCGGACCAGCGGCAGGATGAACTGCGAGTTGCTTCCAGAGTGTAATAATGGCACGCCCACAGACGAGCCACGTCGAAAACTGGCAGCGGTTCTATATGGTACTGAAGTGACAGTGAGCCAGTGCTGCATTTAGAAGAAGCAGCCACAGATAGAAGTGCGTTGTTGAATGCTTGAGAGAGGAGGTGGTTGTGTAATTTTCGTCAGGTTTCGCTGCAGGCCTAAAAGACAACGAAACACAAAACAAAGAATTGCAGTTTGGTCCCATTAACTCCGGTTCAGTCCACGCATGCTATACGTGCATATGGGCTCTTTCTCTCACGCCGTTTGTCTCAATACGAACAGGGGGAGCAGCGTAGCTAAGAAGAGAGAGAAGGGGAGGGGGGGGGGGTCAAACCATTATCAAAATTTGCTGATTCCCCTCCTCTTTTTGTGCTGTCCTTCGCTGCAACAAGGAGTTGTGAAGTGTACCAGAAATGTGGAATGTTGGTGCTGAAATTAAGATAAAGACAACTTTCAAGCGAGCCTGTGGTCGGTGGCAACTCTAAAAGGATTGATGGAGGGGGCTAATGACATAGCCTGACAAGGCCCCTCCACAACAACAGGTTTCTGGAGGCGAAATGCAATAAGAAAGTGGAGAGCTGATATTGAATTAAAGAGAAATATGAATGTCAAAGCGAGTCAAGGGACAGCAGCAGTTTCAAGGAGGCAGGAAGTTTGTGGATAGAAGCCTGAGGGGGGGGGGGGGGGGGGGGGAGTAATTGTTTTAGACGCGTTAGAATTCACTGCGCATAACTGGTCAACAGTCGAAATAAGCAAGAAACGTTTACGATAGAGGCAAATATGATCAGTTAAAAATGTGTATGGTATGTGACCGTTTAATGAAGAAAGAAAACGAAGAAAGGGTGATGGACGTAATGCTACACATCGATAGATCTACCGAGACCCAGTGTACGGTGGCATGTTCAGTAAAGTCAAAGTTGGGCGAGTTGGCGACTAATCTTCACAATATTAGCCCCTGAGGTTCTACGTCCCAAAACCACGATATGATAATGAGAGACGGCACAGTAGAGGCCTTCGGAAATTTCGACCAGCTGGGGTTCTCGGAGCTCAAGCATTCAGGGGCCTCAAGCATTTCGCCTCCGTCGTAATGCAGCCGTCGCGGCTCGGATTTGATCCTGCACCTTTCGGATCAGCAGCCGAGTACCTAGGCCACAGTGGCGGGTGCCTAATCATCACAATATCTGTGACAAGCAGCGCACGGAGTAGGACATGGCAGGGGAAATAAAAAAAATGCATGGGGGGCGGGGGGGGGGGGGGGGGGGTCTTGTTCTGCCGTGTTTTTTCCGCTTTGTCCGGTCCCGTGCTCTTGACCATTGATGTTAACAATAATTGAATAGCCATCCTGATGCAACCTTGCTGTATAGCATTCCTGCCTTTGCGATGTCAGTGCACGTTAAAGAACCCCAGGTGGTCGAAATTTCCGGAGACCTACACTACGGCGTCTCTCATGATCAAATGATGTTTCTCGGGACGTAAAACGCCAAAAATCAACCAAATCAACATTCCTGCTTTTAATTTGCTTTTTATAAACTTCTGAATACATCCGACTGACTAGATGGCCATTTTTTACTGCCCTACTTTACGGATACAGGCTTTTCCGGAAGCTGTTAACACAAACGCCAATATACTTTGTAGCGCATTTGAAGATCGCGTATATCGAACGCGGTGGTATTCTTCGAATATCTACGTGATAAGCCTACATGATTTCATTACTTCTCGGCATCAATATCGAAACTACGTCTCCTGAACTTAGTAATTAAACGGCCAACTCGAATATTATGCTTAGACAAAGTTACTTTGCTCCCATCAAATTGGAAGAACGCTGGTGCACCTATACTTAGCTGCACGCCCCCAAAGAACATCAAGTGGTCAAGGTTACTCTTGAGTCTCAGAATCGTATTATGGTTCCGGCATATAAAACCCGAGAATCTAATTTCATCTTCAACGTTGTCGTCTAGCCCCGTAGCTTATCTGCAAAAACGGAGGGGGCCTGGCCATGATAAATCCTGAAGGGCTCCACACAAAAAGAAACGCCATAGTATATCGCTGTTTTCGCTACACAGAAATGCTCCATAGTGTGAATGATGCGTTCAAAAGCTGATAAAGCAAAGGTGAAATGAACGCAGAATGGGCGACTCCTACGTATCTTTCATCCTGATTATTCTGTACGCGTACAAGTGAGTGGAAGTAAGAGACAAATAAACCCTTCTACCAAAGATCAATGCTCTTTACTGTTCATTGGCACACGTGTTAACTAAACAAAATAAATTAACGACGAAGTAAACTGAACTGAATTGTTGACTAAACGTTAATACTAAGAGAAACTGAAGTGGGTAGCATAAGGCAAACTGCGCACGATATTCGGGTCGAGGGATGTCCATGGCAATTCGAGAAACCTCGTGCTTTAAGGTGTAGGGGTGACCTTCTACTAATAACTACTGCTAGCAGCGGCATCGCCGCTAGCAACCCCCTGTCGTGGGTTCGAGCACTCGACGAGCAGAGAATGAGGGAGTCGCGCTCGCGCGCTAGCTATCTCAGCCATGCCATCGCCGCGCTGCCGCGCGCTTCGGCCCGCGGCCCGACTCGAGGCAGGGCAGCGCGAACCGTCGCACGCGGCGAAAGACGAGAACATTAGGCGCAACTCTCCGTGCATGGTGATTTAATAAACGTTAAAATAATACAAACAAAAACAAGGCCGAATAAGTCGGATTAAATATAAACGAAAGGACAATAACGAATAACAAAACGCGAACACACACGAACACAAACAAAGGACAGTAACACAGAACAACACGCGAACACACAATAACACACAAAAATACACAAAGACCATGCAAGGAAGGAGAGCCTAACCCCGGCTAGCGCACCCGCGACCGCGAGCCCTCGGAAAAGGAAAATAGAAGAAGAACATACAGACAGGAGCGTCGGTCGCAGGTCGCCGCCGTGGTCGCTGGGGCTCGCAGAAGCACGCCATCCGACCGATGGCCCGGTCGGCCGGAGGGTCCCAAAAGTACGTGCGCACTTCTCCAAGTCCCAGCGTGTTCTCTCGAGCATCTCAAAAACCAGAACCGCCAGAACGCGCAAACATTCTAAATTAGTAGCTGACCAATGGCAGCCTAGTTAAAGCCACATGCGGTGGAGCAGGCGGCTCCCCCGCAACGGGGGGCCTCCGCTCCGTCCAGCCGGGAGAGGGGTATGCGAGGCATTCCGTGCAAAAACGTGGCGTCGAGCGGGACGCGGCCCCACATCCCTCCCTCCTTAAAAGCCCCCCTAAAAAAATAAACAATACCGACGGTGCCAATACGCAATAAAATCCGCGAGTCCCAAACCAAAACAAAAACAAGGAAACAAACGCGACAATACAACCGCGGCAAATCTCTCGAGTGTCCGATGAAGTAGGCGCGCGCCACGGCATCTTCACCCGGATTCCGGACGCCGGCCGCGGCAGGTCTCAACGTGCCGTCGACCCTGTCGACTCCCTGGCCGCACCAAGTGCCGCGACCACGGCTCCGTCCGCAGCCTCGCCGTCGACGCCGCCCCGCTCCGTACACGCAGACTTCGGCCGCCAAATCAGCGCGGCAGAAAAACACACACACAAAAAAACAAAACAAAACAGTCGCGCAGCACAAGAACGAAAAATCAAGTTAACTACGAACAATAAAACAACGCGAGGCTAGAAATCATTCTCAAAGTAGCGAAAACAAAACCGAAAAAGAAAGAAACGGTACGTAAACAGAAAGGAACACTTAGGACAAAACCTAGAGACAGCGAAGAGAAGCTAGCGAGAGGGTAGAGAGAGAAAAAGATAGACTTCTCTGTCAGGTTATCTCTCCGTCTGGCATCAGTCGGACAGTAACCAAAGTAAACGTGGTCTTCGCTAGTGCGACGCCGCATGACCTTACACTAGCGGATAATCCTTCCACGAACGCACACTGCCCATCCGTGAGACCAAACGAAACGGGAGATCCACAACGTGTTGCCTACGGAATGAACAGACGCGGAAGGGACGGCGACAGCTGAGCATTCACACTGCACCGTGCCAAATCGCAGAGCACAGTAACTTCAACTAAAGTCTTCCGCTCTTACGACTGGCTAGAATTATCGCAGGGGCGCGCAATCGCTTTCCTCTGCTGTCGGGGGGGTGCCACTATCGACGCGCGTAAACACGGCGCTAACCGCGAAGGTGGCATGATACTGTGGCCAAGCTCGTACAGACCGCGCAGAGTGAACGCCTCTCTCTCCAGGGCCACGGCTACACAAGCCGCTTCGGGCCCAAAACTCGCGCTCGTCGCAATACCAGACAACGATACTACGCGCGCGCGCCATGTGCAGTACCAACACATTCAGGCGCCTCGCCTCCCGGAGGCGAAAAACAAAACCGCGAAAGAAACTATTTACATTATGTACACATGGGTCACTCTGCCGTCAACTACGTCGCTCTTCGGGCCAGCGAAAAAAAGGCAAAAGAACAACAAACAAGAAAACCAGATTCGTGAGGAGAGCCCGGTGAGGATGGACCCCCCTCTTTCATCCTTTCCCCCCGACCGGCCGGCTGATTAACGCCACAATGGCCTCCTTCTCTCCCGCCGCGGGGACGCTGGAACGCTCTCCCCTTCTGCGTGCGCGAAGACACAGGTGCCCAAAGGGCTATTCATGGAAGAAGGGTCATCCTTCTACTTCTTTGTTCGCCTCAGCGGCCTTTCCGCCATCTTTGCCTCCCTCGGTGCAAGTCGGCCATGTGCAACCGAACAGCGCCGTCAACTTTTAACAAAAAGAGACTTACGGCGACCCGGGCAAGAAATAGTGCGTCAGCTATTCTTTCACTGGTTCTGAATTTTGCTGAAGAAAGACGCGCACGACGCGAAGTCTAAAGAAAACCGTTGGACTCACCGACTTGAACGTCGCACGGGAGACACGATGGTCAATCTCCCGGCCATGGCATGATGGAAGCCTTGGTAAATCCAACGAGTTTCCGCCACCAAGAACGAACTGCTGCAACTCGGTGGCAACTTGCATCACGCCTTTCCTCGTCCGCGCTTCGCCTCACACAACTTCGAAGCGGGTTACCAATCCGTTTGAGAAGTGACATTTGCCTCTCCTCACACCACGATACATCGACAGAGAAAACAAAAAGAGAGGACAGACAAAGGAAGAGATACGCGCGATACACGGCAGAGACAGCCAACCTCAACCAAAGCGCATTTTACGCTGGGAACCGAACGCAACTTCCCCACTCTGCCGACACCTGCTCGTCGTTTGAGCGACCAAGGGCAAGGCCCCTGGCCCCACTTAGTTGGGCGCCAAAATGTAGGGGTGACCTTCTACTAATAACTACTGCTAGCAGCGGCATCGCCGCTAGCAACCCCCTGTCGTGGGTTCGAGCACTCGACGAGCAGAGAATGAGGGAGTCGCGCTCGCGCGCTAGCTATCTCAGCCATGCCATCGCCGCGCTGCCGCGCGCTTCGGCCCGCGGCCCGACTCGAGGCAGGGCAGCGCGAACCGTCGCACGCGGCGAAAGACGAGAACATTAGGCGCAACTCTCCGTGCATGGTGATTTAATAAACGTTAAAATAATACAAACAAAAACAAGGCCGAATAAGTCGGATTAAATATAAACGAAAGGACAATAACGAATAACAAAACGCGAACACACACGAACACAAACAAAGGACAGTAACACTGAACAACACGCGAACACACAATAACACACAAAAATACACAAAGACCATGCAAGGAAGGAGAGCCTAACCCCGGCTAGCGCACCCGCGACCGCGAGCCCTCGGAAAAGGAAAATAGAAGAAGAACATACAGACAGGAGCGTCGGTCGCAGGTCGCCGCCGTGGTCGCTGGGGCTCGCAGAAGCACGCCATCCGACCGATGGCCCGGTCGGCCGGAGGGTCCCAAAAGTACGTGCGCACTTCTCCAAGTCCCAGCGTGTTCTCTCGAGCATCTCAAAAACCAGAACCGCCAGAACGCGCAAACATTCTAAATTAGTAGCTGACCAATGGCAGCCTAGTTAAAGCCACATGCGGTGGAGCAGGCGGCTCCCCCGCAACGGGGGGCCTCCGCTCCGTCCAGCCGGGAGAGGGGTATGCGAGGCATTCCGTGCAAAAACGTGGCGTCGAGCGGGACGCGGCCCCACAATAGATAGATAGATAGATAGATAGATAGATAGATAGATAGATAGATAGATACGCTCAAGGTCGCCGAAGTTCGCTAAGAAATGCTTCGCATGTAAAATACAATCCCATAGACAAGCAATCAATTTACATATGCGTCGCATCGGGTCGCTCAGCATTTCTTGCGTTATATGCGTGGTCGTTAGCTTTGAACTTTGAATCAGTTTGCATGGGAGAAAGCTTCGCGTCCAACCACCTATCTTTACGAAAAGGGACCGGTTTTTATTAATAAATTCCCACTCCTCTAGTGACACCCCTCCTTTCCTTTACAAAAAGGAGCCTTTAAAAAATAAAGCTGTCTAGAAATGAACAGCACTTTTCGCGCACTTGATATTCAAGCGAGATCAACCTTGTTTCGACCTGAAGAACTAGCGACCAGGATTTTACTTGGTACTGTGAAAACATTGACTTCTGGGGTTTTATGTCCCAAAATCACGATAGGAGAGACGCCGTATGTGGAAGGCTCCGCAGATTTTGACCACCTGAAGTTCTTTAACGTGCGCTGACATCGCACAGTGCACGGGCCATTTCGCCTCCATCGAAATGCAGCCGCCGTGGCCGGGATTTGATCCGCGACCTTCGGAGCAGTCCAGTACTGTCGCCACTAGGCCACCGTGGCGGGGATATACTGTAAAGACATTTGCAGAAAGCATTGAGTACTTAGCAGGAGTATTCAATGCCACTGTGGACATCACTAGAAGCGTTTTGCGCTGTATTTTGTGCTATATGGCGTGTACAATATGTCATAAACAATCTGTCAGCAGGCTGTTTTAAAACATAGGATACAGGGTGTTCCAAGAAGTATTTGGCTGTTCGAGAAATAAACGAAACCTTTTCAGAAAGGAACTGTTAGCTGAGCGCACGTCAGAAAGCTTGAAGAAAGTACTAATTAATTAGCTACTTAATTTACATTCACTAATCAATTTTAATTAGAGATATTTGATGGTTATTGTTAAAGGCGAGCCCTTAGCCACGGAGATGATGATGATGTGATGTCAGCTTTTAAAAGAAAAAAAAGCATTACCTAAAAAAATCTTGACTTCTTTCCACACCAAAGTGAAACTGAGCGCACGAAGAGCGCCGGAAGTCACGCGCAAATGCAACATCCACTGTTTACGCGTTCCAATCATTACGGTGGCCGACTCGATATGTACGATGCGCTATTTGTGCTATTTTTCCTTGTGGCTACAAAGCCTCGACGCTCTGCATGTAGGCAGAAGCTAGCGTTGTCTTTTTGCTCGTTCGCTCTGTGCAAGAAGCCTGTTTATCATCGCGAACTATGCGGCTGCGAGTTTTCAGAGCCCGTATGTTTCCAATTGACCACCGCAGGCATTAAAAGACGTGATCTCATTTTTGGTTTCATAAGGAAAAAATGCCAGATTTTCGCGGGCCACAGGGGCTTCAGAGAACAAGTATTTCCTTGCGTTAAAAACTGATACGGTATCGTCGTCTCCATGCTTGGAAATACGCCATTGGTAATAGCCTCAAAATGCCTCTAATTAGGAAGCTAACCTGGCCATTTTAGATAATTAACGACGCAAATTGCCCGTTTCTTGCGATTACTGACTTCCGCCCAACCTGTCAAGTCATTTCATAAGAACTTTTTTTCTTCAAAAACACATCATCTGGAATTTTTTTTATTGGTTTGTGGGGTTTAACGTCCCAAAACCAGCTCTGATTATGAGAGACGCCGTAGTGGAAGGGCTCCGGAAATTTCGACCGCCTGGGGTTCTTTAACGTACACTGACATCGCACAGCACACGGGCCTCAACATTTCGCTTCCATCGAAATGCAGCCGCCGCTGCCGGGATTCGATCCCGCGACCTTCGGATCAGCAGCCGAGTACCATAGCCACTAGACCACCGTGGCGGGGTGGAATTTTTTTGAACGGTTTACTTAAACACCTAGTATCACACATTAGAATACTTTTGTATTCACGTAGCTCGCCTTCAAGTGTACCGAGATTCCTTACCTTTCATCCGTTCGTTCAGCGGGATCGAATCCCGGCCTTGGCTGCTGCATTTAGATGGAGGTGAAATGTCGAGGCCCGTGTGCTGTGCGATGTCAGGGCGCGTCAAATAACCCCAGGTGGTCAAAATTTCCGATGACCTCCACTACGGCGTGTCTCATAATCATATCGCGGTTTTAGGAGAGTAAAACCCTAGAAATCAATCAATCAAATCATTCGTTCGTCGACAACTAGGATTTGATTTCTATGTATGCTAACCTCACCAAGGCTTCCTAATCACCACTTCGGAATAGTATTCAACACAGTGCCGCCCTGTTGACATCTTGTAATCATGACTGTCATTAAGGCGTAACCAAAATAAAACAGGACATCTCACTATCTCCTTGTCTAGAATGACACGACACCTCTCTGTGGCTTTGCACCCTGAACACATGTCATGACGCCTTCATAAAAGAGGCATTTGGCTGCTGCCCCGAAGGTCACGTTATCGAATCCCAGCCGCGGGGGCCACATTTCGATGGAAACGAAATGCTAGAGGCCCGTATGCTGTGCCACGGCCGCTACCTACAGCGCGACTGAGACGTCAGTGCAGGAGAAAGAACCCGAGGCCGTCGAAATTTGGGGAGCCCTCTACTACGGCGTCTCTCATAATGATATCTTGGTTTTGGTGTCATGCTCGTTTTTGGCACATCAGCAGCGTTTAGTATATCTGGTTTTTCACATGACGTTGCCCCCGTGAAACATCCATCCCGTTGATGTCGCTTAATTGTCTTACCATGATGTTTTCGTGGCAAGCTACGCGCTCTGTATGGCGCGTAGCTTGTATGTGACTGTTGTATAATTATTTGCTGCTAATTTCCCTTTCATAAACGTTACTCCACCTCGCGGGTTTCCGCAGAATTCATTTGCCATGCTGTTCAACTGTGCGTTTTTGATCAGTTAGCGCTTTCGCACTGCGTTATGTTTTCCCGCTGTATTGGCATTGTTTTTTCTGTCATTATACTTTTCCTAACTCCTTGTATATCATGTAGATACACACTTATGTCAATTGATTCGCGTGTTTTTTATCCTTGATACTAAATGACATTTAAAGGACCTAGGGGGTACAATAAAACAAAGTAAGAGTATAGAACTAATGAAAACAGTACCGGGATGTTGCGTCTCGAAAGAAACGCTTCCATTCTTTGTATTGAAACACAAAATATCTAGGCCGCACCGCTACATGACCAAAGTTCCACAGCTGTTGCGGTAGGTTTTCGAAGGAAAGATATGAAGTATAATAAAGAAAAGAATACAGGCTGCGCCCACGTGACATTCGTATACATCATCGCTTTTAGGGGTGTTGCTGGTGCGGATTGTAGTAGAGCGTTTATTGTAAAGCTCTATACTACGCCAAATCTCAGTTTCAGTGACTTCGAAAGGCCTATATATGACGGGATGATGATACCAAAGCTATTTCTAGTATATCGATGTTTGTCTCTTGACGACCTAAGTGACTTTTGGCAAAGACTCGGCTCGACGAGACTGTGAAAGGTCCAGGCAAACGATAAGGCAACCTTCCAAGAGACAATTGTACAAAGCTCTTGCGTGAAACAACAGTCACCGCACACTTGCTGTCGTTTTGGCAGCACGTGTGCGGCGGGTACACGTGCGATGGGTATACAGGGAGGCACCGCAGGAGTAAATCCACTCTTCTGGGCCGCTCTTTAAAAAGAGCGGGTGAGTCGCAATACCGGAAAAGTTATAGGCGATCCTTTTAGGGAAGAATAAGCGGCCAACTGAACTAAAGGCCCTCTAAGCCGAACGGTACCGCAGCGCCTGCATCGGAAAAATGTGGACCACCGAACACAATGCATGGCGTCGGATATTTTTCACGCCGGTGCGTGCAAATGTCCGCCGCTATGCACAGCGTCTCTATCGAAAATGAGTCGATTCTTCGTAATCGCGACTCAGTGAGTCGAGACGTCTTAATTCAGCAGGGTCAAATCACCGCCAGTGAGTCGTGACGTCGCGGCTCAGCGGGGACGAATCACCGCTCAGTAGCGAGCCGAATGAGAACTGATTGAGTCACTTAGTCCACTCACTCAAAGAATTGCTCACTGATTGAACGATTCACTGGATGCACTCAAAAGATTCGACTCGTTCACAAGTTACACGATAGGGGCGCTGCGATTGTTTTTTCTTCTTTTCTTTTTTTTATTTTTTCCTGGGTAGGGTGCCTCAATGCGCTCGCTCAGCACGCGCTTTGAGGCAATCCGGGACTCTAGTTCAGTGGTTCGCCCGAAAGGATGACCCCTTTCGCGATGAGTTAGCCATTCGCTTAGCGAGCACCCAGCTCGCTATAGTTCAAGCAGCTCATTCATTTAGTGCTATTGCTTCGGCTCTGTGGCCGCTGATAATCACGTGCCTTAGAGGTTGCCTTAGAGGTACGTTTTCTGCCTGCTTATGCGAACAGCCCGTATACTTTGCGATATAAGCGCCAAGTGGGGAAGTTACGGAGCTATACACTACGATATGCATCATAATCATACCTTATCCGAAGGTCGCGGGATCGCATCCCGGCCGCGGCGGCTCCATTTCGATGGAGGAGAAATGTTGAGGCCCGTGTGCGTGGCGATGTCAGTGCACGTTAAAGAACCCAGGTGGTCGAAATTTCCGGAGCCCTCCACTACGGCGTCTCTCATAATCAGAGCTGGTTTTGGAACGTTAAACCCCACAATCAATCATAATCATATCTTGGCTTCAGCCCGTGACACTCCAGCAGTTATTATTCCTTATGTGAAGACAGCTTCTATCTTGTGTGAACGAATATTGTGGGTCGTGCGCACGTGTTGTAATCAGAAAGTAAAGTTCGTTTCATTCGTTTTCGTTATAGGGTCATTCCACGCCAAACGTCCCAAACATTGTGCTTGACCCTCTCCAATTGTATTGTAAAAAATTGTGGACGTTCATATCAGTGCACTATTTCCCCTAGGAAAGAATTAAAAAAAAACTTTGTCTATTAAAGTGATTTGAATTTTGCCATAGTGGGTGAAACCTACGTTGCGAAAAAATACTCATAAAAAAGACAATACTTCACGGAACACCTTAAATATTGCTATTTCCTTGAAAAGGAATTACACTATCTTATCACCCATTGACAACCACTACTATGTCTCGCGATGTGCTTTGGGGGTGAAGCAATGCTGCAATTCTGCGCCCATTTTGATTATTTTTTAAAATTTTACAAATTACAGACACAATAGAACTATATCACATGACTGGATAGTTGGCAGTAGCGCCGTGCCAAAGAAGTGTTGAGTCGATGACCGAGTAGTTTCGAAGTGAAATACCCAGCCGTGTGATATAGTTCTATTGTGTCTGTAATATTCGTAGAATTTTTAAAGAATAATCAAAATAGGCGCAGAATTGCAGCATTGCTTCACCACAAAGACATCGTGAGACATAGTATAGTGGTGTCAATGGGTGATAATAAGATAGGTGCCATTCCTTTTAAGGAAATAGCAGATATTTAAGGTGTTCGTGATGATTGTATTTTTTAGAGTATTTTTTCGCAACCCTAGGTTTCACCCACTACGGCCAAAATTCAATCACTGTAATAGACAAATTTTTTTTTTTTGTCCAGAAATACTTTTTCTAGGGCAAATAGTGCACTGCATATGAACGTCCATAATTTTTTACAATAAAATTAGAGAGGGTCGAGCGCAATGTTTGGGACGTTTGTCGTGGAATGACCCTATACCAAGCCACAATGGTGTTTATTATGATGAGAGTTATGTACTAATATACATTTGCAGCGCGCTCATACAGTTGACGTGCTTCGCTCATAGTAGCCACGACAGATGTTTCTCTTAAGGAAACCCAACTTGGTGTGTAACAGCCTTATTTCTCCTAATGCAGTTTTGAAAAGAGCGGTATAGTCTTGTCAATGCGTCGGCGACCGCTCTGGGCATGCATGGAAGTAATTGAGTAAAGTTCACTTATAGTGCTTCACATTCTGACCAGCTAAATTATTGTGAGAGAAGCCGCAAGGACACTTAGCAACATTTTTCTGGAAAATTCCCCGCATTCCTGCAGATACATTATGAGAGGGTATTATTTCCAATATGAAAATTCGCTCATTGAAATTAGAACATAGCGCCTTTAGAAACGGAAGTTAATGAATGATCACCAGACATTTTCTGGCGAACACTTATGGTCCCCCGACTATGCTACACGCATTTACCTTCTTTGCCATTGCCCTCAACACTGCGGAAGACAGGCTACAGACATGCTCGGACTCGGCCGTCAAGGCCAGGGTCGTGAAGTGGTGGGCCACGCAGGCCGCCGTCAACCATGGACTGGCGGTCATCTAACACGGAACCGTCCACGCGTGATTTGCCCTGGCGAAATAAAGTTTTTCCGGCTTCTCCTCTTCCTGCTTCTGAAATGTGAGTTCGTATTGTGCTGCGAGAACTTCAACCTGCAAGATGGCGGCGCATGGGAAGTAGAAGCTATTCTTGCTTTTTAGAACTTAAAAAAAGTTAACCTTGTACAAGTGTATTTGAAAGCTTTTATTAACAAAAGGTGTGAAAATATATTCTATTCTCTTTTTAAAGTTTGAAGAAGTGACTGTGTTTTAATAGTTGCGATATTTGCCAGATGGCACTTCATGTAGTGACACTGCTGCGCTGTGTCCGCTGCGGAAAACGCATAGCTAAAACGTGATGGGCCTCCGCCGCTCCGCTGTGGCTTAACGGTACAACTGGGGAGCGGAGTGGGCCTAAAAAAAAGCTTAATTAAAACGCTCCGCTATTGCTGATGGAGGGAGAGCGCGTCAAATCAGCGGGTTGTCGCTACGATGCCATGTAGCAGAAGAGAAGGTTGCGACAGGTTACCGAGGGAATGAACCTACAAGCTTCATGTTAAGGATACTTTCTAGTGGTGGGAAAGAATGGGAGTTTCTTGAACGGCGAGTTTTTTGAACGGCTCTATAAGAAGTAGCTTGCGCACTCGAACGGCACTAACAGGATCGGGTGCGAGCTCGTAGTGTAAAGTTTTTGGTGCCCTCATAAAGCTCCTCTTGCATATCAGATGGCATTAGAGGAGTGAAAACGTTAGGGGATGCGGTATATACAGTAGGCACATTCGGTGAGTCTAGTCGTCACGGGCCGTATGCAACATACATTTCATAAGATTTTTGTAAGTTTTCGCTTCGCCATGGTCTGAGGAACGTTCGCAGTATCTCTATTTTCATGATTGCTCGCGACTTACTAACGAGTCTAGCGCAAAAGCCCCCCCCCCCCCCTTATTGTTTTTCTTTTTCTGCAACTATATAGGACACGAGAAACTGAATTCGCAGAGCATTTTTGTTCGTAAGTTGTTTTTGTCGTTCGTAGGCTGCATTAATGTGCCGACT